>ML308861.1:0-37566 GCA_005239505.1 Nicotiana paniculata | reverse complement strand
ATAGGGAATATGCTGAGCATATCCTATCCCAACTATCCCTATATATACACACACTCTTTACCACTAGAGAGGATTTTTGGAGACCCTTCTTTGAACCTTTTGGACTGGAAAATACAAACTTTGACTAACTAAAAGACTTGAAAAAAAAAAGCAGAAACAAGATGATTTGCAGTAGGAGGGGAAACAATCTGAACTTAGGTTGTCTTATAGCTGTGGTTTTCTTTCCTAAAGGACTTGGTTTTGTTTGCTGCCTTGGTTCAAACATTTGGTATTCTTGCTAGACTGTTTTTCTGGAAGTGTTCTTTCAAATATTCCTACCCACGATTTCTGGGTGTATTCTTGCTGGACTGTTTGGTTTTCTTTGGGGTTGCTGTTTATTGCTGCTGGGTTTCTCTTCTTTTTGCTGATTTCTATCTGCCTGACCTTTATTTGGTCAGGACTTTCTGTTGTTATCTTACTCTTAAAGGTATGTAAAACTGAGTTTTTCTTTATATATGAAATACGAAGATCTGAAATCTGTTGTCTTTCCCACATGAATCTGCAATTTTTATTTGCGTAGACTTATTTCTGTATAAACTTATGTGCATATATATGAAGTAACACATTATGTTTGTTTAGATTCTAATCTCTGAATTTTACATAAGGCTGTTTCATCTTAAAGCTGCCTGTTATAGGTCTGTGCAATCAATGTTTATGTTGTAAAATAGCATCAAAGGATAATGAACTTAACTTCTCATGGTTAAGTTCATCCTACAAGATGCTGAAATACTGGTTTATCCCAGGTTTTAGGTATCTAGATACTGTTATGAAACAACACTAGGGTAGATGAATTTGACCCTCTATAATGGTCAAATTCACCCCATATCAGGTGCTTAAACAATAGTTTAGTTGCTGAAATCACCCTCTCAAGGGTATAAAAATAGGTGATCAAAAGGGCTTTGGGATAAGGAATCTGGACTCTTTAAATGTCCAGATTCATTCTCTAAAAATGCCTAAATTATCAAAGTCCCTGTATAGTTTGGAATTGTGTTAGCATCAGCATTAGGGTAGATGAATTTGATTTGTTGATAATCAAACTCACCCCATGATAAGTGCACAAATGTTAGTATGTTGGCTGAAGTTTACCCTTCAAAAGGGGTATAAAGTATGTAGTTGAGAAGGCCATTAGAGTGAGAATCTGAACCCTTGGATGGTCAGATTCATCCTCTAAAAATGCCTAGATAAGCAAAGTTCCTATAGAGCTTAGAATTATGTTAGTTTTAGCACTTGGGTAGATGGATTTGACTTTTTTAATAGTCAAATTAACCCCCTAGGTAGTGCCTAAACAGTAGCTGAGGGTGCTGAAAATTACCCTTTACGAATATAAAGTGGATAATCAAAGGCTCCTTAGAGGAGAGAATCTGAATCCTTTATTATGATCAGATTTATCCTCTTAAATGCCTGCATAACCAAGTCAAGGAATTAATATGGACTGAAGGTCCAAAGTATGAAAATGACATTCCGGAGTTGAGTTGATCCTTTATGATCATACTCACTGAGAGAGTGCATAAATAATTCGGCCATACTGTATGGTTTAAACACACGCAATATCAGGATTAAAACTGACCTCTTCATGGTCAGTTTGGTTTTGGTGGTTGCACAACACCTAAATTATATTGGGGTGTTCTACAGATTACAAAGAGAAGGCTCAAACGTAAGGCCTCAAGTTTCGAGTCAGCAAATTAGTTAGAATCTTATCTTTCTAGTTTCTTTCATTCTGGAAAGGGTATAGAGGCAGTCAAGTTATAATTCCCCTGTATTTCTTTAGCTTTTCATTGTAATGTAATCTAAGACTGGACTGTACGCTTAATTTCAGTCTTATTCATGCTCCTGAAATTTCGAGTTTACATTTCTTTTTCCTTTCTGTTTTGCAATGATATTAGACAAAAAGAACGTATGTAAAATTTGTATGAACACCCCATTTGGATTTTGGGAAAAATTGTTATTTCAAATTCAACAGAGTTTCAACATGAATAGAATCAGTAGATTATTTTCAGTTTGGCTTGTGTCTCATAAATTTGCAAAAAAAATCAATGTATACATATGTGTGAACTTTAAACCTCTAGATGCGTGAGATTAGGTTGTTTAGAATTGATAAGAATTACTGCTTCAAAATTAATAAAACCTCCCGTGGCATGATCTTTGAAATCATGAAATTCTGGAAAAAGTAGAGTGATTTCATCTTGCCCATTCGTGTCACAATTAATAAGTAACCTGTTTAGATATCTGAATTTCATAAGTGTATATATCTGAACGAACAAGGGACATTCTNACAAGGAGAGTTGACTTAGGATGGCCTAATGTGATAAAATGGGGCTAGATGAGGCCATAGCCCATAAGATGTTCTCTTAGAGCAATGAATATTGTTTTAGGAGATCTTCTAGGTAGAATGAATACCTTTAGTTCGAAATTTTGATAAAAAATCAAATATTATACGACAGATACCTAACCAACACTCGGGAGTGACAACTCATGTCCCCGTTTTCAACTTCGAATTATAATAAAAATCACATGTTGTAATTACGGGTGCATTTCATGTGGCGTAACTATAATGTGTCTAAAAATGACAAGTGCACACCATCGTGACTTATTTTCAAGATAAGTCCATAAATATTAAAAGTGGCTAAAAAGTGAAAAAAGGCTAAAAGCACAATAGGCAAAAAATATGTAAATAATCAGACAATTTAGGCTAAATAATAATAGTTAAGCAACCGTGCTAGAACCACGGAATTCGAGAGTGCCTAACACCTTCTCCCGGGTTAACAGAATTCCTTACTCGGATTTCTGGTCGCAGACATTTTAAATAGAGTCAAAATTTCCTCGGTTTGGGATTTCAATAAATGAATGGTGTCCTGGAACACCGTAAAAATTCGGGTGGCGACTCTGAAACTAATAAATAAATCTCAAATCCGCATAATGTCACTTAAATTGAAAAAAAACTCCCATATCCAACTCTTGTCGAAAAAATGAGGTGTGGCAATGATTATATAAAGAATTTAGACAATGGATATTGCATTCGATCTCTTGTCTAAAAAGCATGTCTAAATTCAAGATTTATTGTGTTTCCACTGATGTACTTGATTGAATGATATCATGCTATATTTCATGCATTGATTATGTTTTGTCATGCGTATTGAGCTGATAGTAGGTGTCGGTATCGACCCTCGTCACTACTTCTTCAAGGCTAGACTGATAATTATTGGGTGTCGTGGTTTTGTACTCATGCTATACTTCTGCATATTTGTGCAAGTTCTAAGACTGGTTTTAGTGGTATTTACCCAGCGGAGCAAGAGTCCTATTTGGAGACTTCGTGGTGAGCTGCTTACTTGACCCAACTCGCAGCACATAGAGTCCTCCTTCCTTACTCATCTATTTCTATCTATGCACTTTCATTTTCAGACAAAGGTTGTAATTAGTTGAAATCATATGCTCCTGTTAGATGGTCGTGACTATGTTATGACACACAATTTTGGAGATTTATGAGACAGTCGTCATCGTGTTTAGACCATGTCTGAGATTCATGTATTTTTTATGTTGAGCTATGACTTATTCCGACTTTCTAATTATACCACGAATCAGTTAATGACTTGATAATTGAATTTTATTGTTGATTTTTAGTGTTGGCTTACCTAGAGAGCGGGTTAGGCACTGTCATGGCCTTTGGTGGATTTTCGGGTTGTGACATGTTTTGGCGCTTCTAGTGGAAAGCTAGAATTTGAACTTATGAACATTTGAGTTCTTTGAGTGTGATTCTTGGTTCTTTGTTTGATTTTAGCCTTCGAGCATGTTCGTATAGACTATATAAACTTGTTGGGATAATTGAACAGGGTCCCGAGGGGATCTGGTGAAATTTGAGGTGGTTTTTGACCCTTTTGAACTTTGATGGAATAACTGCTGTTTTGGTATTTTGCAGTGCTTCGCATTCACAGAGATGTTTCTCGGCATCCCATAATATATTCTGTCTCCATGGAATTTTCTCTTCGCTATCATGTGGTGGGGGTTGCGATCGCGTAGAAGAAGGTCGGGGCCAGTTGTTTCGTGCTTCACAATATCGTGGTGGGGCGAGCGATCACGAAGGTCTATGCGCGAGTGAAGCACAATTGTATAGGCAGGATCACAATCGCATAAAATCTAGACTGGTTGGTTTCCACGATCGCGTGAATCTTGTCACATTCGCAATGAAGGGTCGACCAGTGGTATATTTTGTCTAGAAATCGGGATTAGACCATTTTTCATCATTTTTAAGATCTAAAGCTCGAGATGAGGTGAGTTTGAGAGAGATTTCATCCCAACTTTAAGGGTTAGTGATTCTAACTTAATTTTTATTAATTATCATGATTCCCCATTAGTTTTACCCCTAAATCTAGAATTTTAAAGAACAGACATTGGGGATTTGGGTTGAAATTTAAGAGAGCTAATTTTCGAAATTTAGACCTTGATTTGAGGTGATTTTGATGGAAATTATATATTTGTACTCGTGGGTTATGGGTCATCGGTATTTTGTTTTGATTTCGGATTTCGACCATGATTGCCCGGGTTAACTTTTGTTAACTTTTCCTAATTATGTAAGGATTGAACCCTTTTGATATGAGGATGGTTTTTAAGGCTTTTATTGACTTATATATGTATTATTTGGCTAGAATTGGGTTGTTTTGAAGATTGGTTTTAAGGAAGGGGATATTGGATTATTGAACTTGTTTGGGAAAGAGGCAAGTGTCTTGCCTAGCTTTGGCTTGAGGAATTATTCCTAATAAATGTGGGGTGTTGCAATGCGAGGTAACGAGCATATATGCATGTGTCAGGATTATTCATACTCGAGTTAGATTATATGCTTCCTTATACTTTGTTGGACTATGTGATCTTCTTGAATTATGCTTTACTTGATTTCTACAACAATATGAGTACAATTATCCATGCCAGAGATTATGTTTTTGCTTATGACATCATAAATAAACGTGATGAACTATTGTTGAGATCGTTGATATACTTGATTTTGTCCTAATCATACTTATATGATGAACACATATCTATATATGTCATTCTTGTTATACTTCATCTTTCATACACATCCTAAAGATCATGTTTAGACCTTGTTGCGATATTTGGACATGATGGCTCTAGAAATATTGATGTGCCTGTTGTACTGTAATCGTACTTATCTCTCGTGTAATATATTATGCTTAATCATTCCTATTGATTGTATTTATGCATTCTGCCTTGCTTGGTATTGATATACATATGCATTGTGAGGATGAGTTATATAGCACAACGGGTGTTTCCGTTCTCTGAGGATGAGTGATATTAAATGGTGTTTCTTTGTAGGTGATAATGAGAAATTCTAGAACGATGGGTGTTTCTCTGTGATGTGATATGATATTAGCATGACATGTGTATTCATGTGATTTTATATTTTATTGGCACAATTGGTGTTTCCATGCAGGTGAGAATGAGAGTCGTGTGTTATATTATGTTTACTCTTATTTTTGTGCAATTCGTATGATATTGGTATGATGGATATTTCCTTGTGATTTAATATGTCATTGGCACAATAGGTGTTTCGGTGTGGAGAGCATAAGAGTTGTGTGCATCATACCTTGTATGTTATAGTTACTACATGCTTCCTACCTTGTTTGTTATTTGTCACTTACATTTATCCTATCTTGTCTGCTATTATTACTCACATACATCCTAACTTGTTTGTTATTTTTACTTATATGCATTATATCTTGTTTGTTACTGATCTTATGTGCAGCCTATCTTGTTTGTTACTACCACTAGGGTATATCTTATCATGTTTGATACTGTCACTTGTGTACGTCCTATCTTGATGTTACTGTTATTTACGTGTATCCTCCCTAATTTGTTAATGTTGCCTATAAAATTGAAGATTTTGTGAGGAATGATATGATTGCGATCGGGTCGCATGTTGTAACTATATGTGTTGGATCAAATTTCTCTCCATAAAGGTATTGAGACTAGATCGAGTTTGTCACCAAAATGATATTATGATGGGATTGGGTTGCTCGCCACAACTGTCACGCCCCAAACTCGGGGAACGTGATCGGTGTTCTACCGAGTGAACCCGACCGAGCAAGCCTATTAGATACTTTCTATCCAACCTCACTCATGACAAAGAGAAACATATTCACATTAATTAGACATCAGGGAGATCGTGTATACAATACCAAGTACTTTCCATTAATTAATTCATTTATAATATCTCAAAATACACATCTTTTCATAGGCTAAAGTGGAAAAAACGGTTCAAACACAACATAACTCGTTTGACTTTCCCAACACCCATATACAACCCACACTATGTCTACTGAGCATCTAATAATTACAAGGAGTATGATAGTAGTTCCAGCAACAAGGCTCTAGCTATACCTCAAAATATAATAGTATAGAAAACAAAAGATGCATAACCCCAGAATGAAGTGTGGCTCACCAAGTCTGCTGGGAGGAGGTGTACTGCTATCACTGATCAATGCTACCTGCTGTGGAACCACCTGCATCCATTAAAGATGAATTGCCCCGACAAAAGGGACGTTAGTACCATAGAATAGCACTGGTATGTATAACCAAACACCATCTCAATAGAATGAATAATAATACACGGAAGAAAATCATGAAAGAAATCAATAGAAGTCCCAAAAAATATCAAAACATCAAGTTAAGAACCACACAAGTTTTAAAGAAAATTTCCATGTTTTTAGGTGGGGAGCTCTTTAGTAGTGATATACCATTATTCACAACACCACCGTACTTTTACACGGAGTCCGATCACGGCACAATCGGCTAGGCCGCCTCATTTGAGGCATCAACCACAATCACAATTTCCAACACAATCACCACTATGTGTGCAGTACCGCGTCTGATCACAGGCTGATTGGCTAGGCTATCTCACCCGAGACATTACCTTTTCTATCAATCATCTCACCTTATACTTTATTCACATCTATTCAATTCATCGCCACTTATGGCCATAATTATAATATCATTCTTAGCACTTGGCCGAATTTCATATTTCATGCTCCCCATTTTAATTTTCACACATCATCATCATTATCGACAACAAGACTTTTCGATTCAATACTTTTAGGTACACATGAGAGCATTTAAGAGTCTTAGACATATAGAGTTTTTCCACATAATTTGGCATGATAACCTTCATTTAAGCTTGACTTGATGTTGTATCATTTATAACACACAACCCACACTTTGAATATATCCTCAAAAGATAACATAGCATTAACAAAATCATTTTGAACACATATTGAACATATATCTTTCAACACAAAATTACTCGGGAAAACCAATTCCATAATGATCAACTTGGGACATACATAACTTACATGAACACTGTGGAATTCAATTCTAAGAAAGTGGTTTATCCAACATACCTCAAATTGAGCTTCCTTAAACTCTAAAAAGTTTCAGAATTCTTAGCAACTTCAATATATTTTAGAAATACAACAAGTTGAACCAAATTAGGGTGATGATCATGATTCTAGCTCATTTGAAAATTTTATTAACCACTAGGTGTGCATTAAGGTTTTAAGGACCTTTTATGATTATGTCATCCCAGAACCCATTCTTTACCGTTTTCAGCTCACAATCTTCTCACACCCTTTGATAACACATGCATGAAAGATAAACAACTCCCATACCCAAGAATTGTCTTGTTAATTACTCATTTTTAGTTAATTTTCGAAATTAAGGGCTAGGGTACATATTCTTACCTGTAGGATGAAGACGTAGTGAGTTTTCCTTGTTAATCTTCAATGATTTTAGCAAGAATTGATGGAAAATTGGTTGAAGGTCACTCTCCCACTCTAAGCACTCTCTCTTACTCTTAAAATATCAGATTTTTGATCAATATGGACCATGGCATCTATTTTAACGAAGTCGGGTCGGGTTACAAAGACTCAAAAATGAAGCCTCGGAATAGGATCTTCGGTCGCATATGTGACCGCAAAATGTTTCTGCGGTTCGCGAAATGGTCGCGAAGAAGGCCCTTCGGAATTGGGCTGGCCTGCCTCCCTCTGTGGCCGTTATGTGGCCCGTAGACCTGTTCTATGGTCACATAATATGCCGCATAACCTCCCTCCAAAAAATTCCAAGGCTTGAAATGCGATCAAAGTGTGGCCCGTCAAATGGCTATGCAATCGCACAATGGGCCGCGAAAATAACATAAAAAATGACCCAAATAGCTGTGTCACTCTTCGGCCATTTTGCGGCCAGCAGAGTGATTATGCAGCCCCATAATGGGCCGCTGAAATGCCCAGCACTACAAAACATTTTCCTTTAACATCCCAGCGCGCTGTTCAACCATAAAAGTTCGAATGACATCATTAACACCTACACCTACCCTGGAACGATGAAACCCCGATTTTTAGGAAATATTTTGCGGGGCCTTACAGCAACATTTCAGAAATCTTGTGCTTATATCTTGTATATGGTATCTCCTTCACAGAATTGGTTTCATAAGATTATACTATGTTGATATTTCTATGAACCTTATTTAATTGTTCTCTTATTCGATCCTTTTATTGTATTCGTCTTTCTATTGTTTTTGTTCTGCTTATTATCCTATAATGACCCCATCTATCATTTTTAGCATTAGAGCTTCATTGATTCCTGTAGTTTTTATTGATATTCTGTGATTTTCGGGAATAGTTGGTTTGGTTTCGAGAAGGTTTGGAAATGAATTGGAACTCTCAGTTCTATTTTTGAAAGCTTAAGTTATGAGAGTTGATCAATGTTAAACTTCTAAGTAAATGATCTTGCATTGGTGATTTGATAGTTCCAGTAGGTTTGTATGATGATTTTGGACTTAGGCGTGTAATCAAATTTGGTTTTGGATGTTCCTAGAAGATTTTGGCTCTATTTGTCGAAAGTTGGAAATTTGAACAATTGGAGAGTTCTTAAGTTTAACTGGTAATTGACTTTTGGTCTAACTAGCTATGTTCGTGGTTTTGAGACCTTGGATAGGCCCTAATGGTTGAAATGAACTTTCATTCAAAGTTCGGTTGTAATCTAAAAATGTCATAGTATGATTCAGACGCATTCAGCGCGAAGATGGAAAGTCTGAAAGTTAAAAGATGGATTTAATGTTCGATTCTTGGTTTTGTTGTTGTCTTTGATGTTTCGAGCATTAGGACAATTTTGTATGAGGTATATGGACTTGTTGGAATGGTTGGATGGGGTTTCAGGGTATTTCGACCATTTCCATGTGTTTTGCAGCTGCAGATTTTCTGGTGCAGTGCAGCGTTTCACGACTGCGGAGTAGGGGCTCGCGATCGCGGAGAAGGGAGGTGGCCGATCTGGTTATTTTTCGCAATGCAGGAGCATGGTCGCGATCATAGAGTGTTGGGTGTGCGGGTAATTGTGTTCACAGGCAGGGGATCCCACATCACCTCAATCCATTTAAGCCTGTCAACACAACTTGACTAAAGATTCTTTCTTCAACATTAGTCCAAAAATGTTAGAACCCAATCTCCAACATTCGAAATTCCTGATAAGATCCAATTCTCTCATCTATACACTATATAAGTCTAACCAAGATGCAACAAACTGTAACCATATTCTATGATATTATCAAACGATATGCCATATAACCCATGTACTCATAAAAATATATCTGACCATAACAACTGATCATTACTAAAACTGGTACCGGTAACAAACCTCATATCAAACACAACCTTGTTCAAAACCTTCAAAACACTACTAATGATGTAAGAAACATGTAGAAATTCATAACCACTCTCCCAATAGACATATTGTGGAGTTCTCTTTCCCGGCAAGAACCATTGCCAACTCTAAGCTAATTAATGACTTTCTTATCCGAACATACCTTATCCAAGTTTGATTGCACTAATTCTAGGTCCAATGACCATGTCTTATCCAGTACACGGAGCTCGACCGACACGCCACACCGAATGCCAACTAGTCACATACGACACAATCCGCACCCAACAGGCAACAAACAAATATAATCGGGAGGAGAACCAAATGTGAGAACCACTCAAATATTCCAATAAATACCACCACAAAGCACAATGATATAAACCTATCTCACAAGAGAGAAACAAGGCAAACGAAGCAAACTCCAAGATCATATTCCAACATAATTCTGTTGCGGCGCATGACCCGATCCAAATATACCGATCCTTATGGAATACTCGTCGAGCCATAATGCTCCCAATCAAGAACCACGTGCGTACCAATAGCAACACACGAAGTGCATGACCTTAACCGTGAAGAGATGCATAGTACAATATACCACATACATGAAACCATAACCAAGGTGCAGTAACCCATTCAACACCCCAAGGGATATCTCGCTTGAATCATGCCACAAGGTCTAAGCAGAGCCATGTATAAATAACCAAGAAGTCTCACAACTCATAACAACATAAGAGAGCAACATATGGAGCAAACCAGGGCACGAATGACATTTGTTTAACCCGATGACATACCCTCATAAACTGCTGCTCAAAAGTGTACAAACCCAATCCGATATAGAATACATATTCTCATTTGGCATACACAATTGCCCCCAATCCAATTCGATCTCAAAGCATGCAAATAACCTTTCAAAAGTCCATAATTATCACGACCCTAAATCCTAAGCCGATCGTGATGGCGCCTATCATGGAACTAGGCTAGCCAACCATTACATACTATCATAATATTTCACAATTTCCAAAACTATACCGGTCTTTCACAAAAAAATATTCCCTTTCACTTAATCAGATAAAAGCAGCAAAATGAAATAAACAATTTATACACTACCCCTAAACCTGGAGTCAACTGTCATGAGCATCTAGGACTATAAATACAATGTACAATAAGGTGACATGCAACTACAAAAGTCTGAGGTACAAAAGAGAAAACTGTGAACTGGGGAAAGGAAAGGAGGTGAGCTGGGGACGCTGATCAGCTACCTCGATCCTTGAACAAAATCCAAGCACGTCCGAAAATCAACTAGTGAGATGGTCCCGTACCTGGATCTGCACACAGAGGTGCAGGGAGTAATGTGTGTACGCCAACTCAGTAAGTAATCAAAGTAACTAAAAACTTGAGTGTAGTGACGAGAATTTATAAATCATGATTTCATAAAACAGTAACTCAACTTTTATTTGGAGGCTTAGATAAAGAAGGGAGCGAAAGAAGTAAATTTCACAATGTAACAGCCATCCAGGCACAGTATCTCTCATAACAAGGTATCTCAGTCATTTGGGACTCCACTATCAGTATCTCATGCTCACACTAAACACTCGTACTCAACAAGTACCATGAATACACACAACTGCTACGGCGGGCACCCTGATCCAATCCATACATATATATGTACTGTTGCGGTGTGCAGCCCGAACCATATAACATACGCTGCGGCATGCATCCCGATCCATATAATAGTCGACTACGCCCACTGGGGGTGTACAGACTCTGAGGGGCTCCTACAGCCCAAACGCTATATCGATGCGACTTGCAGCCCGATCTAATATGTATATTGTTGTGGCGTGCAACCCGATCCATATATAATGTATATTGTTGCGGCGTGCAACCCGATCTATATGTAATATATATAATATATATATTGTTGTGGCGTGCATCCTGATCCATATCTATCCTCACATGCTCAGATCTTGGCCTCACTTAGTCATCCCCACAAGTTCCTCGGGCAACTCATCTCAACTCACGGGACTTAGCCCCAAAGTACCTCTCAGAGTTTCAAAATAATGTGATAACACTAAAAATAACAACAAGTAGAAAACATGACTGAGTTCACAATTGTTCAATCAGGATAGTGTGAGAATAAAGTAAAAGTACCTCTGAGGGTCCAAACAGGTCAGCACAAGGCCCCAAACATGGCTCACAGCCCATAAACAAGTATAAATTTTTATAATGCAGGATGTCGTAAGGTTTCAAATCGAATACGCGGCTTAATAGTCGCTGCGGGGCGGACCAAGTAACAATCCCTATCGATGCACGCCCACATGCTCATCACCTAGCATGTGTGTCACCTCATTTACCAAAACAATATAAAATACCGGGGATTCATACCCTCAGGTCTAGAGTTACAATCGTTACTTACCTCAAAAACATCGCAAAAGTTACTCCGCGTGCTCTTGTCCCTCAAAGTGGCTCCCAAATGCTCCGAGTCTATCACAAATCAGATGAATAACATCAAAATATGCTAGGGAGATGAACCCCAATCGAAAACTATCAAAATTAGGCACAATTCCCGAAATTGGCCAAACCCGAGCCGCGAGCCCACGTCTCAAAATTCGATAAAAATCACAAAAATAGAATCCTCATTCCCTCACGAGTCTACCCATACCAAATTTAGCAAAATCTGACCTAATTGCCCACTCAAATCATCAAAAGAAATTTCCAATTCTCCCTCCCATTTTTCCCAATTTTCTACTTTAATTCCTCAAATTGCATGGTAAAAATCAAGACTAATTCATGAAATTAAACCAAAAGTGATTGAAGAAGACTTACCACAAGAATCCCACTGAAAATATCGTTCAATTCCTCCTTCTTCCGAGCTCTCTAGTGTTCTTTTGAGTTATGGCCAAACACCCCCGTCCTTGAAACTTAAATTGTCTGCCCAGTTCTTTACTCATTGCGAACGCATCCTCTAGACCGCGTTCGCATAGAACAAATTCCCAACAACCCTTAATTTCCTCTATGCGAACACCGATACCAGCCGGCGAACGCACATCACAACTAGCCCAAACCTATGCAAACGCATATACGAGTGGGCCTGGGGGGTCCTCAGCTGCCTTTTCTCTACGTGAACGCACAGCTTTCCCCGCATTCGCGATGGACAACCTGCCCAACACTCCGCGTTCGAACTCCTCAGCCCGCGAATGCTAGAACACTGGCCCCCTCTTCCACAATTTACCCTATGCGAACGCAGGACCTCCTATGCGAACGCATAGGGTAATCTTCTGTTGCAGTAACACCAGCAAACCAGCTATGCTCAAAAGCAAAAAATCACACTGTTAGCCACCCAAAACTCACTTGAGGCCCTTGGGACCTCAACCAAATATACCAACACATTCCATAACTTCATTCAAATTTAGTTGAGCCTTCGAAACACCAAAAAACAACACAAGAACACCAAAATCACATCAAATTCATGCCTGTGAACTTTGAAACATCTAAATTCCGCCAATGATGCTGAAACCAACCAAAACACGTCTGAATGACCTGAAAATTTGCACACATATCCAAAATGACATTACAAACTTGTTCCAACTTCTAGAATTCCATTCCGACCCCGATACACTATTTTCCCCTGCCGACTGAAAATCGCCAAAAATTACCTTTCGCCAATTCAAGACTAATTCTACACCGGACATCAAAGCTTCATCCCGAAAACACTCCTAAGTCCCAAATCACCTAACAAAGCTATCTGAGCCGTAAAATCCAAATTCCGAGGTCGTTTGCCAATAAGCCAACTCCCAGTTGACTTTTTCAACTATTAAGCTACTTTAAGAGACTAAGTGTCTCTATTCTCACCACGACCACTCCGAACCCGAACCAACCGACCCAACATAACATAAATAGGCTAAGCAACATACGATAAAGGAGAAATGGCGGAAACATGGCTAATCTCACGGAACGACCGGCCGGGTCGTTACAATAATAACCTATCCATAACACACACCACCAACCGTCTAACTCTTAACATATATTCACAATCCACAACCAAGGAATAGTCTGTCTCGACCCAAATCGATGGGCCGCAATGGTGTAATGACCCGATCGGTTGTTCCGAGAGTTTAGCCCCGTTTCCCTCATTTTTGCTTCATTTTATGTGGTTCAGCTTCATTTATGTGTGTTGGGTCGGTTGGTTCGGGTTCAGAGTGGTCATGGTGACAATTGAGGCATTTAGTCTCTCAAGGTAGCCTAATAGTTGAGAAAGTCAACTAAGAGTTGACTTATTGGTGAACAACCTCGGAATGCAAATTTTATGGATCTGATTTCTTCATTAGGTGATTTGGGACTTAGGAGTGTGTTCGGAATGAAGTTTTGATTCCCGGTGTAGAATTAGGCTTTAATTGGCGAAAGTTAGTTTTTGGCGATTTCCGGTTGGCTGTGGAAAATAGGCTATCGGGGTCGGAATGGAATTCTGGTGGTTGGAACAGGTCTTTAATGTCATTTTTGATATGTGTGCAAAATTTCAGGTCAATCGGAGGTGTTTTGGTTATTTTCGGCATCGTTAGCGAAATTTATAAGTTTCAAAGTTCATAGGTTTGAATTTGATGTAATTTAGGTGTTTTGGTGTTATTTTCGGTGTTTCGAAGGCTCGAATAAGTTTGAATAATTCTATGGGGTGTGTTGGTATGTTTGGTTTGGGCCACGAGGGGCTCGGAATTGATTTCGGATGGTTGGCGGAGTTTTGAATTTGGGAAATGGCAACAAATGGCTGCTGGTGTATGTTTCTGGTGTTGGACGCACCTGCGGATGGGTAGCCACAGGTACGACACTGCAGGTGCTGAGAAAAGATCGCAGGTGCAAGGATTTTTTCCGTTAGTGGGTTTTCGCAGGTGCGCACCTGGGACCGCAGGTGCGGGTCCGCATGTGTGATTAAAGGTCCACAGGTGCGGATTTGCTGTGCAGAATAGTATAAAAGAAGCTTCCGTGAAATTTTAGCCATTCTACCATTGTTGCATGCGGTTGGAGCTTAATTGAGGGCAATTTGAAGAGAGAATTCGTGGGTCTTCAGTGGAGGTAAGTTCCCGGATTTATTTAAGTCGTTTCTATGTTATTTTATTCGGATTAGGCTTGTAATTTGAAGGATTAAAGTATAAAAAGTTAGGAAAATGGGAGGAAAGATTTGGAAATTTCTTTTGGAAATTTTAGTGGGCAATTGTGGTCCGATTTTGATGTTCTTGGTATGTACGGACTCGTGGAAGGGTAAGGGTTCTTGTGATGTAAATTTTACCATATTCCGAGAAGTGGGCCTAGGGCTAGGGTTTGGCCGAACTTCGAGATTTTTGTATAAATTGATAGTTTTCGATTGGGTTGTGTTTCTTTAGTATATATTAATGACGTTAAACTGGTTTTGGTTAGATTCGGAGCAATCGGGAACCAATTTGAGGGGCAAGAGCATAGCATACTAGTATTGTAGCCTGGTAGAGGTAAGTAATGGTTATAAATCTTGTCCTGAGGGTATGAAACCCCAGACATCATATTTCTCACTGATTTTAGAACGGCGCACATGTCGGATGACGAGCATGTGGCGTGCACTGATTTTTGGATTGGACTTGGTCCTATCCGCGGAAACTATTGAGTTGCGTATTTTACTCTAAACTATATGTTAAATTGTGTTCTAAAGATTATTTAAATATTTGGGCTATAAGCCATGTTTGGGGCGTAGTGCCGACTTGTTTAGACCCCTTGAGGCCTTTTTACTAATATTTCCTCACTGTTTATTGATGATTTCACTAAGTCACATTGTGCTTACTGTTTTCGAAACTCAGCCTGATTTACACTACTTTGAGATTAAAATAAATGATGTTTTTGGTCGAGTACCCCGTTTTACTTATTCGCCCGAGGGGTTTTGAGAGGTTCTGAGTGAGTGAGGCCGAAGGCCTGATTTTTGAGGATATGATATTGCACGAGGTGGCTTGATATTAGCGCTTTGGCTGAAGGATCCCCTCCGGAGTCTGTACACACCCCCAGTAAGCGCACCGAGTACGAGTGCCGAGTGTCGAGGGACGAGTGATTGGGAGGCATGAGTTACTGCAAGGCATGCCCAAGGGGCTTATTATGAGTGACTATGAGGTATGCCCGAGGGGCTGATTATGAGTGACTGTGAGGCATGACCAAGGGGCTGATTATGATACATATTTTTTCCCAAGGGGCTACTTATGATTTTACCACTTTCACTCTGAACTTATGAAAATATGTTTTGCCCGAGGGGCCTTTTTATGATTTTTCGCATTCTTACACTAAACTTCTTTAAAGTTATGTTGAAACTATTGGCAAGTATATTTCCAAATGATTTTACTGAAATTGGCTTTTAAGCGTGATGATTTAATGTATACACTGTTGGAAGGAAATGTTGTGCTTATTGTGAATTGATGAATTGATTTTATGTGTTTCTTGCTGCTCAGACCCGATTTATTTTCATTACTACTGAGTTGGTGTACTCACATTACTCCTTGCACCTTGTGTGCAGATCCAGATGTTAGGGCAGGGTGAGTTGTGTATCTGTTCCAGAAGTTTCTCGGAGGTTTGCGAGGTAGCTGCATGCGCCCGCAGTCCTACTCTCTCTCCTGCTTACTATTGTAGAAATTATTTTCTTTTGAGTTGTATATTTCTATGTAGATGGTCATGACCAATGACTCTGGGATCTCGGGGGTGGTATGTAATATTCAGTATAACTTTAATTATTTTATAAATGTTTAAAGGAAACCTTTATGAGTTATTAGTTTAGTAAAGATGTAAATGGAAGCTTATTATGATTTGAGTGTAGTTTTTGCTGGCCTAGTCCCATGATAGGCGCCATCACGATTGGCTAAGATTTGAGGTCGTGACAAGTTAGTATAAGAGCGCTAGGTTACATAGGACTCACCGATCATGAGCAGTTTTAGTAGAGTCTTGCGGATCGGTACGGAGACGTCTGTACTTATCTTCGAGAGGCTGCAGAACCCTTAGGAAAATCTAACGTTCTTGAATTCTTGTCGTGCGAATCCATTGTGTTCAGCCAAGAGCGTAACTCTTGAATTCCTTCCATGTATTCGAATGCGCCTGAGAGAGCTTAGTATCAGATGTGCATCGACGGCTTGTGACCTCCATGGATGAGTTGTGATTTTTGCATGTTGGTAATGGGCCAATCTGGAGGACTTGAGGCCATATTCATTATATGGCTTGAGTGCTGAGATTTCGATTGTGTGAGCCGTGCATTTGGGGACTTATATATTCGTTTTTGTTCTTATTGATTAGAATTGGTGACTAGATGGCTATGTGGTGATTGTGATTTGATGGTTAGATGTGTTCAGAGTATGATTTGTGACAAAATGGTTGGCTGGAAATATGGAAAGATTTATTGAGTGTTTGATTTCTTTCTCGATTTGGTATATCGCCTTGAGTTGTGAGATACCGGAAGACCTTTCATGTTGTGTAGTTGTGGAGTGAAGCGGATTTTTTTGTTGGGTTATGAGTTCCTGGTGATGTCTTTTGAGCTGATCATTGCCTTAGTAGCGTTCATGTACTTGATTAACAGTGTATTCCAGCCGTATTAGCACTCCTTGTTATTGTAGTCAATGATGGCGTCCTTGCATATTCGCGTAGATAGGAGCAGCATACTCAGTATTTGAGAATGGCATTATAAGGATTCAGGGAGGAAAGTCTCTATGAAAAATTCTCCGAGCTTGAATTCTGGCTTGGTTCAGTAGCATTCTTGGGACACGTGGTGTCCAGTAAGGGTATCCATGTGGTCAGACATGTATGGGTAGAGCTTCCAGAAGTTCGATATTTCTGTGACCGCCGCTCCAGTGTTAGTTCTGCCATCAGCTTTAGGTTTTTATCGTGTATTATTATGCCTCGAGGGTAGGCGTTGTATGTGTTCCGGTGCAGAAAGGTGTAGTGATTGCTTGATAGTTATGGTCTTCAGAAGTATATAGAGAGATATCAGTTGGGGCTAAGCGGGCAGGGGTATCTCCTACGGATTGTCCTAGGGTGTGTGATCCCTATGTAGTTTTGTATTAAGTTCTCTTCTACCAGTAAATGATATATGTTGTAATTGGAGTTTAGATCGCTTGTGAAAGTTGGTGTGAATGTTACAATGGTGAATGCGATATTTTCAGATGACTTGAGCTATTAGACGGATGGTGTTATTATGGGCATTGTGAATTATTGTTTGTCTCGATCGTTGGCTTTGAGCCAAAAGGGGGAGTCTGTTAATGATAAGTTGATTGCACGATTATGTGTAGTATTGGTTTCAGTTCGAGGTATACTGGTAAATCAGCTATGACCTGCAGGCGTTTGGTCTGGGAATGTCATGAGTAATGGAAAATTCTTCGATATAGGTTGTAATGTACTCTGTTGGGTAATTGGGTTCTATTGAATGATTTAGTGGAAATTGTAATGTAGTGTATGAATTTGCTTGTGGCTTTAAGTGAGTGGATTACTTTCCTAGTATGTCAGTGTGCAAACGGGTCAGGTTTTCTGTCTAATTGGTCAGTGTGATTGAAATTTATGTTAGAGGGTGTCAAGACTTGTGGTACTTCTACATCATCACGGATTCTACATATCAGTATCAGGAAGGTGAAGGTAATGGCTTTAGATTCGCAGGAAGTCTCTTCAAGGTAAGTATTTCGAATGTGGTACTTTTGGGGATATTTGAGAGAGTATTCGGCGGCCTATGAGCCTTAGACGGTACGGTTTTGTGCTTGGGTCGCATGTGGTGAGTCGGGGTTGAAAATTGTGGTATTACGGCAGGGAGAGGTATCAATTTGAAGGTAAGTCAGAAGGAAATGGGTAAATAGGGCAACCTGGTAGTAGGTCGGATCGACATGGTAAGGGATACGATTTGTTCTTTGGGTGTTCATAAGGTGACGAGTTTTTACGGGTGTTTCTTAGCAATGCTCTTCGATTTTGGCGGCCTTCTTAGCTTGGTTGAGTTATAAGAATTCAGTCTTGATTGTTTGGTGTTGCGCAAATGGGATTTCAGATAATTCCTGATGGTTTCTACCGTGGTTGAGGGTGCATATTTTCTTTTGGTGTGAGGTGCGGGTGACATATAGTGAATTTTCTTCTAAATGGGTCAAATGGAAGTTCTTGGCTTGTTGGGTACGTAGTTGCTTGTGGCTCAGAAGGGACCATGGAGTTCCCTTATTTTTCTAGGTTGGCATGGCATATGCGGTATGCTGGGTAGAGTTGAGATTTGCATATGTGAGGTCACGGTTCGGTTCTGGAAGGAAGGTCATAAATTTATAAGCAGCATGGGCAGCTTCAGCTGACTAGGTAGATGATATCACTAATTGGTGTGACTTGATGAGGGTATACATTTCACAAAGAGCAATGTGTTTGAGTTAAGGGTACTTCATTGGTATCGCGGCGCCCTATTGTTGGATCGACTGTTGATATTCAAGGTTGCTTGGTAAACGAAAGAATTATAGGGGTATCCCTCTTGGAATGAGTAAGTATTTCGGATGTGTTATGTATTCGAGTGATGGAGTTGAGATCAAATATGGTAATCTGTACGCTTCATGGACTTCAAGACTGAGTGTTCTCATAAACAGGTTATTTTGTGGTAGTGAACTGTAAAGATGCGATCTGAGCTACTCGGATGTTAGTAATTACCATGATTCCGTCATTGTAAAATTTTCAGTAAGCTATCTATCTGTTGTGGGTGATCAGAGTAAATTTAGGGTTACTGGTAGGCTAATATGGGTGTGTGTTCTGCACCGGGTCATAATTGTTGGCTCCGAAATTATATTATTGAGAAATGTACAATTCGATTGTGATTGAGTTTATTCATGTTCTAGAGTGATCTATGAGTTACCCTTCGGTGTTTCAAGGAGTGGTGATTATTGGTTATATGCACATATGGTGCGGTTTTAATTAGGCTTTATAGCTAGATTTGAGTAAGGTAAGTAATTGGGTGTTGCGGGATTGAGACGTGTTGGTTATGTACCTTCTGATTCGTGTGGCATGGTATCGTCCGATTTGCTCCGTGGTTATGGCAATGCACTTTGAGTACTTGATTTCGAATTTCGAATGGTTATTGATTTTGGGCAATGTGTCTTGAAGTATTTCAAGTGGACCAGCGTTTGGATGAGATCGCACAGTGTAGCGGAGTTATGTAGGGGTATGACCTTTGGTATTGGATTCATGTGTTTTTTTATTTTTACGGTGTGTGCCAGGCTATTAGCATGATATGGTGATGGTAATTGTTAATGGCAGGATAGTCCTCTCGTGTGTATCTTTTTCATAACTTGATCACATTGGGATGTTGCTGTTAAGTGAACTAGTTGCACATGTTTTGGCTTTGAATTGTATCGATGTGTCATGTCATCAGGGTGGTCGTGATGGATGAGAAGAGGTCATTGGACCTAGAATGAATATTTTGAGAATTGTCTACGGCATAGTTGGAAGGATAAATGTCGGGAGTCGGCTTAGAAATCTGCTGTAATTCCTGTTTGGGAAGGGGGAGCTTCATGTCTGACTTATCGGACGCATGGTTGTTAGTTTCTCCATTTTTCTTTCATCATCGACAATATATGGAAGTGTTAGAGCGAGGAATTTCTTGATAAGAGGTTATGTACCGGTATTGGGTTGTTCTGAGCAGTTATTGTTGTTAAGAGATATCGCTATGAGTGTTTGAGTCACACGGTGTATTATGTGATTTCATCTGGGGTGCGTATATGGATTGATTCAGCATGTTCAGACTTGTTCAGCTTATAGTTATGGTTTTGATCTTGTATATTATTTCAGAAGTGGGAATTTGGTTCTACGGTTTAGGGTTCAAGATTGGATTTTGAAATTTCAACGGTGTGTGCTATTGGACCTATATAGGATAGGGTGACGTGGGATCACCCCCGGGTATGTGCATGGTAAGCTACATAACAGTTTGATGGTGTTAGAGAACAACTCTTGGCACGTTCGAGGATGAACATATGTTTAAGTGGGGGAGGATGTAACGAACCGGCCGGTCGTTCCGAGAGTTTAGCCCCGTTTCCCCCATTGCTTCTACATTTTATGTGGTTCAGCTTCATTTATGTGTGTTGGGTCGGTCGGTTCAGATTCAGAGTAGTCATGGTGAGAATTGAGGCATTTAGTCTCTCAAGGTAGCCTAATAGTTGAGAAAGTCAACTGAGAGTTGACTTATTGGTGAACGACCTCAGAATGTTAATTTTATGGCTCAGATTGCTTCGTTAGGTGATTTGAGACTTAGGAGTGTGTTCGGAATGAAGTTTTGATGTCCGACGTAAAGTTAGGCTTGAATTGGCGAAAGTTAGTTATTGGCGATTTTCGGTCGGCAGTGGAAAATAGGCTATCGGGGCCGGAATGGAATTCCAAAAGTTGGAACAGGCCCGTAATGTCATTTTTGATATGTGTGCAAAATTTGATATCAATCGGAGGTGTTTTGGTTGGTTTCGACATCGTTAGTGAAATTTAGAAGTTTCAAAGTTCATAGGTTTGAATTTGATGTAATTTTGGTGTTTTTATGTTGTTTTCGGTATTTCGAAGGATCGACTAAGTTTGAATGATGCTATGGTGTGTTGGTATGTTAGGTTGGGCCCCCGAAGGGCTCGGGATTGATTTTGGATGGTTGGCGGAGTTTTGAACTTGGGAAATTGCAGCAAATGGCTGCTGGTGTAAGTTTCTGGTGTTGACCGCACCTGTGGATGGGCAGCCGCATGTGCGACGCCGCAGGTGCGAAGAGTTGGCCACACCTGGGAAGCCGCAGGTGCGGAGAAAAGATCGTAGGTGTGAGAATTTGGTCCGTTAGGGGGTATTCACAGGTGCGCACCTGGGACCGCAAGTGCGGATTTGTTATGCAGAACAATATAAAAGAAGCCTCCGTGAAATTTTAGCTATTCTACCATTGTTGCATGTGGTTGGAGATTAATTGAGGGAAATTTGAAGAGAGAATTCGTGGGTCTTCAGTGGAGGTAGGTTCCCGGATTTTTTAAAGTTGTTTCTATGTTACTTTGTTCAGATTAGGCTTGTAATTTGAAGGATTAAAGTAGAAAAAGTTTGGGAAATGGGAGGAAAGATTTGGAAATTTCTTTTGGCAATTTTAGTGGGCAATTGTGGTCCGATTTTGATGTTCTTGGTATGTATGGACTCGTGGGAGGATAAGGGTTCTTGTGATGTAAATTTTACCGGGTTCCGAGACGTGGGCCCGGGGCTCGGGTTTGGCCGAATTTCGAGATTTTTGTAGAAATTGATACTTTTCGATTAGGTTGTGTTCCTTTAGTATATATTAATGATGTTAAACTGGTTTTGATTAGATTCGGAGCAATCGGGAGCCAATTTGAGGGGCAAGAGCATTGCGCGGTAGAGGTAAGTAATGGTTATAAATCTTGTCCTAAGGGTATGAAACCCCAGACATCATATTTCTCACTGATTTTAGAACGGCGCACATGTCGGATGACGAGCATGTGGCGTGCACTGATTTTTTGATTGGACTTGGTCCTCTCCGCGGTAACTATTGAGTTGCGTATTTTACTCTAAACCATATGTTAAATTGTGTTCTAAATATTATTGAAATATTTTGGCTATAAGCCATGTTTGGGCCTCGTGCCGACTTGTTTAAACCCCTTGAGGGCTTTTTACTGGAATTTCCTCACTGTTTATTGATGATTTCACTCAGTCACATTGTGCTTACTGTTTTCGAAACTTAGCCTGATTTACACTACTTTGAGATTTTAAAAAAATGATGTTTTGGGTCGAGTAGCCCGTTTTACTGATTCGCCCGAGGGGCTTTTGAGAGGTTTTGACTAAGTGAGGCTGAGGGCTTGATTTGTGAGGATATTATACGCCATGAGGTGGCTTGATATTAGCGCTTTGGCTGAAGGATCCCCTCCGGAGTCTGTACACACCCCCAGTGAGCGCACCGAGTACGAATGACGAGTGACGAGTGATTGGGAGGCATGCGTGACTGCGAGGTATGCCCGAGGGGCTAATTACGAGTGACTGTGAGGTATGCCCGAGGGGCTGATTATGATACATGTTTTTTCCCGAGGGGTTACTTATGATTTTACCACTTTCACTCTGAACTTATGAAATATGTTTTGCCCGAGGGAGCTTTTTATGATTTTCCGCATTTTTACACTAAACTTCTTGAAAGTTATGTTGAAACTATTGGCAAGTATATTTCCAAATGATTTTTACTGAAATTGGATTTTAAGTGTGATGATTTAACGTATACATTGTTGGAAAGAAAGTTTGTGCTTATTGTGAATTGATGTATTGATTTTATGTGTTTCTTGCGGCTCAGACCCGATTTATTTTCATTACTACGGAGTTGGTGTACTCACATTACTCCCTGCACCTTGTGCGCAGATCCAGGTGTTAGGGAAGGGTGAGCTGTGTATCTTTCCAGAGGTTTCTCGGAGGTTTGCGAGGTAGCTGCATGCGTCCGTAGTCATGCTCTCTCTCCATCTTAGTATTGTAGAAATTATTTTCTTTTGAGTTGTATATTTCTATGTAGATGCTCATGACCAGTTACTCCGGGATCTCGGTGGTGGTAAGTAATATTCAGTATAGCTTTAACTATTTTATAAATTTTTAAAGGAAACCTTTATGAGTTATCAGCTTAGTAAAGATGTAAATGGAAGCTTATTATGATTTGAGTGTAGTTTTGGCTGGCCTAGTCCCACGATAGGCGCCATCACGACTGGCTTAGATTTGGGGTCATGACAAACAGGCACTCGGTGCCCTTACTCAACATAGTACCAACGTAACGTATCTTTTCATTGCATCAATAGGGGTAAATGGGCTAGAAGGGTCGTATGACGTAACAAGAATGAAACATGAGAGAACACTCGACATAAAACGACCAAACCTGATATACTGACTTATACATATGATGTACGGGCCTATAAGGACAAATAATCACTCGTACATTGAAAATAGGCCGACAAGGCCATGCAATCTTTCATATACATGACATACGTCTACAAGCCTCTAAGTGTACAAAAAAGTCATAAGGACGGGACAGGGCCCCGACATACCAATCAATACATGTCTAAATCATACTAACCAAATAATTGACTCCAGAGCAAATGGAGCGCACTGACATCTTCTTTTGAGCTGATAGCCTACTTGGAGGACTCTCAACCTGTCTATCGGGACCTGCGAGCATGAAACACAGCATCCCCATGCAAAAGGGACGTCAGTACAAATAATGTACCGTGTATGTAAGGAATGAAAATCAGTAAACAATAGACATGAGAGAAACATGGAGTAAAAGACTAAACATGTATATCTGAATAACTCTGTGAATCATTTAATATTATAATGTCATGCATATGCATATAAATGTCATACCATGCGTGGGTATATGCATTCATAAAATCCTCAAGCCTCTGAGGGAATCCCATAATATCATATCGGCCACTGTGGGAAAATCATCAACGTATAACAATTGATCAGGTAGAGGTGCGTATATAACACTATAACCTTTTCCCATATATACCAGGTGGTGTTATGTACACGTATATATATATATATATATATATATACGTGTATATAACACCACCTGGTCATGGGTCAATGTACATGTATAAATGAATGCAATGCATGAGAAGTACGTTAATAAAATCTCTCAGAACGTCCTAAGACCATTATATATCATGAAATAAATTTATAAACTTACATATTTTCTGAGACCCATGAACAGATAATAGAAAAAAAATACATATGGAAATTCAAGAACATAGGCACCTCTAATACTTCTATGAATAGAGTCATTTATGGAATTTGTGCATTTGCTCATTTTGTTTGTGTCGTATAGAGCATGACAAAAGGAAAGAAGGGATAGCCTTAACATATCTTAGCTGATTCTCATGACAATCCCTCTAACACATGTTAATTGCGACAAAAAATGTAACGGCGGATCGAAGTAGGGAAAAATCCATACGATATTCTTGAGAAAGATTGTATCGTACTCCCTTAGAATTTGCAATTCAAGCTTTATCCCATTGGCACAGAATCAACAAGAAACATCATTCATATTTGGTATGGAAATATTTTCTCTTTGAAGGATCCATTTCGACCAGCTACTCTTTCAACTCTTTTGTTCTTGATCTTTAGATATTAGGAGAATAAAACATATCACTAGTGTAGGAAAGCTCTTATAGTGGGTGTGGCCCACTTATTAGATGAGTAAGCCACTTAATTCTCTAAATTTTCCACCTATGTAAGACATAATAGTCACTTTAAAAGTGATGGGGATGCTTCCACGTTGGAGATGTAATTCTTATCCAAACATTTGATTTAATTATCCACTAATCACTTCATTAACTTGTTAATCTCTCATTAACCAATAATTAACCAATTACCCATATAATTAAGAATTATTTCAAATTACTTAAAATACTACCCACTTATAAAATACCTTATACACCTTACTATCATGGTCATGTAGTACGTATGGCATTAATCCATCAATATCGGGTATTATAGCTCGGACCGTATTTTATCCAAAATTTTCCAAACTTCGATGAAACATAATTCTTCGATTCTCTTACCCTCTTACCTTCACGAATTTACTTATCACTTGTTTGAAATTGCATAATACTTATAATCTCAAAATAAATTCCATTCCCGAACTTATGTCGATTAGCTTATGACGAAACTTTAACGTACGAAAATGTGGAATGTAACATCTCATTTACGAGATTTCGTCAATTAACTTATGGTTTACTTTCACGTACGAAAATATGTGGTGTAGCATCATTCCCCCCCTTTGGAACATTCGTCCTTGAATGTTGACTGATGCACTTATCATTATCATAATCCATAGCTCTTCCGAATGCTTTAGTACTCTCTTTTCCATCTAGGTAATTGTTCTGTGAATAAATCCAGAGGCCACGGCATTCCCCCCTTTAGGCCTATTTCTCACACCATGACTTGTGGTTGGAATCCTTCCAATTTTGTAATTGTTGCTACCTTATGTCATGCACCCTATACGACTTTGATATTGTATGTGTGCCTATGCGACTCTTCTTTCCTTTTTCCTCCGATTTAACCATCTGCATGATTGTAATGCATCTAGGTAGGTCATATTGTACCATAACTCTTACTTCGATTTATTTTTACTGAGGTCTGCTACCAAACTCCAGGTTACTCTTGTTGCTTATCCTATATGTATAAGTCTAAGTCATTTAATGTTTCATCATTACTGTTCATCTTAAGAATGATGGCATAATCTCATTTCATACTTTGTAACTTTTATCCATCCGTTGTTGATTCACCTTAAATTTTGATTATAATTTACCACTGATAACTTGATCTCTTATTTAACATTGCCGCTAGGGCTCACGTCTCATCAGTTAACATCTGGAGTAATTTCCATAATCATATTTCATAGCATCCCAGTGTGATTCACCTTATGCGGGTATTTTAATCCTTTACAATTCATGAAATCTCCCTTTTTTCTTCAAATTATTATTCAATCAAATAAGGCCAAAATGCAATCCTTCATCTATCACAATTACACCCTCATTCTACTACCAGGGTAGCATTCCATCTCTTCTAAATGCTACTAGTCTTAGACTCCTTTGAGTTCATTCAAGTTATACTGAGATTTCTATAACTTAGAGAAACCATTATCTCTCTTGTTTTCATGGGCTTAATCCTGAGGACTTATACATTTATTGTTACCTCCTCACTCGCCCTTTCTTATCCCTACTCCTATCATAAAACCTTGTCGCTTTACTATACTTTAGCTTGCGACCTATACATATCTATTTATACTACTTGCAACCTCCCTTCAATTTTCTTGCACCATAGATTTCCTTATGGTATTCTGGAATATCAAGCGAGACATCACATCATCTCTAACTCTTCTTTACTCTCTTGGCTAGATATCTCGGTACCTAGAAACCATAGGCTGGATGATATGATACTAACGATGCCGCTATTAGTCCTGGATACTGAATCCCCATGCTTCTAGCGCTCTATCTGAAGTATTGATTATCCAAAACCTTCTACACTTGAGTAACTCATACTTTGTTCACCTTTGCCTTACTTACATTAAATATCGCATCACATATTGTATCTCTTTCATGACCTACCTTCCACATAGGTATAGTTCACATCCACAACTTGAAGATTTATTGTACTACCTGCACCTCTGGTGTATTCTCAATCCGGTGGGATTTTCATATTAACTTCTTATGAGTTTGGTACTCTTCTCACTGGATTTACCATAGATCCGTTATAGAATATGGCTATTGTACTATTTCTCTTGTAACTCTGATAGCTAAGAGTAATCATGCAATGTTCTCAATCACTAGGTTTATATTTTTCTGGGTCCAATAATCAGATTCCTGTTTTACTTCATTGATGAAACTCTTTAGTTTCTTTTCCCCCCTGATCGACCTTTATGTATGATTAAGCTATCTTCCAATCTGCTGCTCATATTGTTAGTTATTACTTTTAGCCTTTCATGGTCGCTATGGAATATCCGTAATACAATACTTTAACAATTCAATCATTTGTCTATGACCTGAGCTCAATTCATTCTTTTAACTTATGTCGAAATCTTGTACGGGTGTATGAATGTCAACATATATGTTGTAGGTATAATACTCCGAACTCTTAAGTGCGTTTATAACGTAACCAACTCTGGATCATTGATCAAATAATTCCTTTCATTCCTTCTCAGCTTTCTTTAACCGTAAGCTATTACCTTTCCTGGTCTTTTTTCCCCCTTGTTATGCTCTTCCTCGCGTATAATTATGCTAGTTACTTATGTCCACGCCCTTGTGCTTGTAGGGTTGCTTCGGAGATGATATTTTGATTGTATTCCCAGTAGTACTCTCTTTTATTTCCGTAATACTCATACTATACCTTTTCAACTTCCCCAACTCCTATATGAATATATCTCAAGTATTACAATGTCATAATTGCGAGGCTAAATGCCTCATGTTGGGTTTCACTATGTTTATCTTGCACGGTCTATTGATTTGTTTATATCCTCTTGTCCATCCATAAATAGGTTTTTCCTGAATCAACTACTGATTACTCGTTGGCCCATCCTCATATCAGTATTCCGCGTGATTCTTGGGTTTTGTCTTTTGTCTTAACTTACCTCTCATGCTGGCTTCTTGTTTATCAAAAACATCCCGGGTCGGAACCCTTACTTCCTCTCCTTGATGTCATTTTTGCATAATATTCTAGAGTCGTAACATATTTGTAGGATTTAAATAAGTGCAATATCATTCCTTTCTCATTTTTATTGCATTCTTCCTTCACCATTCCATAGTCACTAGAATCACTTAATTCCGACTTAATGTCACATCACTCAATATTCCCCCCTTTAGGGGAGTCTAAGATTTAGAGCCATGACGATCTACCTATAGATGTTTTACCTCTTCCTCTTTGGCATCTTTTCACACCAGCGATGACCCTTAATCACCGTGCGGTAATTCTTTTGTACCAAGGATAACAAAATTCTTTACTCGCGAGGGTGACACTTAGTATAACGAACACATACAGTCCCATAAGCTTAACTTTACTCACATTTCTTGCTTTATGAAAGCGTTTTCCTGAATGACCATTCTCTGAATTTCTTATGAATCTTCTTCTGTTGTCTATTCTATTATCGCCGGAACGAAATCAGAAATTTGTATGATGCCGACCATTATCGAATTAGTCAGTCCCTAATTCATGTTTAGTTTTTCTTGTTCACCAGCCCATACATTTTGAGGTCTAACTTTTCCTTCTGGTAGTTGTGTTGGAGTCACGAACTTTATTTCTGTAAATGAGGATATGACTTTATGGCCTATACTATTTTGTTGTCTTAAGGCATGTCTCCTCTCATCTTTTCCTTCCTTTGATCATAGACTCTGTAATACTTTCATCTTTTTGATATGCCATTGGCATCCATGTATCATATATTACTCATAATGCTTTATTGACTCTCTTCTTATTTCACGCTAACATCCATGAATCTCTCATAGTCTTTCACCATAAGGGTGGATAGATATCTTGCCTTAAGGCTCCTTTTCAAGAAGCTTACACCTTTCAGTACTAACATGATCTGCTAAATACCTCCCATTTACTCATCGTAAGCATCATACAAAAATTGAGTTCCTCTGACTCAGCTCTCCCACAGTTATATCTCTTACTAACCGTCTTTGGTATCATCTTATTATGAGTAACATAGAGTTTAGGAGTTTGAATTCTTACAATTGAGCTCTATCACACAATCTAGAGTAAGAATAAAGAGTGACAGCCCTAAATGCCCTGTAGCCTCCTGCTTATAAGTGTGGTGCACAACACACCCAACAACAAGACTCTACCAGACACGGCTTGTAGACTCCCTAGGAAAGAACTACTATGATACCACTTTTCTCACGACACAAACCGATGGGCTGCGACAGGAACCCGGTGCCCTTACTCAACCGGTGGTGCGTATATAACAACGTAACCTTTTTCCATATATATATATATATATATATATATATACGCGTATATAACACCACCTGGTCATGGGTCAATGTACATGTATAAATGAATGCAATGCATGAGAAGTACGTCAATAAAATCTCTCGGAACGTCATAAGACCATTATACCTCTAATTAATATCATTAAATAAACTTTATAGACTTACATATTTTTTGAGACCCGTGAACAGACAATAGAATAATAAGACATATGGAAATTCAAGAACATATGTGCCTCTAATACTTCTATGAATAGAGTCATTTATGGAAGTTGTGCATTTGCTCGTTTCGTTTGTGTCGTATAGATCATGCCAAAAGGAAATAAGGGATAGCCTTAACATACCTGAGCCGATTCTCTTGACAATCCCTCTAACACATGTTGATTGTGACAAAAATGTAACGGCGGATCGATGTAGAGAAAATGTGAAGACCCGTAAAATTTCTATGACTAAAATAATGCCCGAATAGGTCCCTATGCTATTATAACTATAGAAATTCTTAAAACGGTCCTATTTTGAGTAAAAAGTATCCCAGAACATGAAAGATTAAATTTTCCAGAAATTGCGCGTTATGCGACGCACTATGAGATTGCATAACAGGTATGCGGACCGCATAGTGGTTGCATACCTGGACAGTTTCCTGTACATTTTGAGGAAAGCTATGCAGCCTAGAATGCAATCGCATTTCATGAATGCGGGCCGCATAGTTGTCACATTCTTTCCCCATGGTTTTTGCGAGGGAGGTTATCAGATGCACTATGCGATCGCATAACAGGTATGTGGACCGCATAGTGGTTCCCATTTTGTCCCATTTGAAGGCCAACTATGCAATAAGAATGCAAACAGCATACCAGGAACGCGATCACATTCTTGACCGCATCTCTGTGTCGGGGCTCCTATTTTCTAAATTTAAGACCCGACCCCCTGTTTTATAAAACACCCATTCCCTTCATTTTTAACGATTTTCTGACCAAAAATAGAGAGAGAAGAAGAGAGTTCTTGAGAGAGAAGGTTTCAACATCATTCAATTTGATTTTTCCAAAATCACTCAAGCCCGTAAATTATCAAGTTATTGTCATCTCCTTCACTCAAAGAGGTAAGTCTTCACCCTATTTCCTCAATTTCTCATATTTTGGGTAAGAATAAAATAAAAATAGGTTGGTTCTTGAAAATAAAAAGTAAAATCTTGCATGCATGTGAGTTAAACCCCGTAATCTAGTAAAGGGAAAAACAAGTTTGGGTAATTATTCTCAAAACGGGGTTAGTAGTCTAAGGGGTCACATAGTGTTTTATAAAATACTCAATTGGGTACAAGATTCATAATTCTAAGTGAAATATGTCACATTGTGGAATAGATTGATGGTGCGAGACGGTCCGGTGAATTGTGACAGAAATTAAAAGAGGACGACTCGAGGTATCTATGGCTAACTTTAATCTTCGTAGAGTCACCTTGTTGGTGTCCAAACATTCGTTATGAGTTTCTTGATGACTATATGTGAATTTATTGCCCGGTTGTGTTGAGGTGTAAGATTGCATTCTCTAATTTTTCTTATTCGGATATCGTGATAATTGAAATTGTGAAAGGTGACTTCTATGTGATTACTCTAACATGTGCAAGGTTCGTTAAATGCTTGAGTATGTTGGTATGAAAGAATGATAACAAACTCAAATGTGTAAATGTATCTAAGTGATAAGGGCTATGTAACAAGTGATGAAAGAGAATTGTGAATTGATCTAATTGAAGAAAATGACCATGGAAATATCGTATATGACTCATTGTTGGCAAGGTTTACTGTGGCTTAACTTCATATGGATTGTTGGTATGAGCATCTTTGTGGTTGTATTATTAGATGACAAAGACTATTGTGAGCACATGATTGGTTGGGTGTTATAAAATTGTACTCTTGATGATATGAAACCATGTGATTGAATTGCGGGATGTTATTGTTTGCCATGAAAGGTGATGGTCCGATGGGATCGGGTTGCACGCTGCAACAAGAAGTAATAAGGGTGGAGAGGTTACAACAGTGTAGTATAAACTATACGGGGGGATCGGTTGCACGTCGCAATAGAAATGTAAGGTGGGATCGGGTTGCACGCCGCAATATGTAGTAATAAGGGTGGAGTGTAAACTCTACGGTGGGATCGGGCTGCACGCCACAACAGAATGTGATAAAGCTGAAATGGGATTGTGTTGAAATAAGAATATGTGAGGCTCTCAATTGTATTTGTTTTTGTATTACTGTGCACTATGTGTTGGCTCCTTTAACTGCTTTTTATCCGTTCATCTCTTGATTTTACTTTGAGTAAAGTTTGTTCGTACATACTAGTACTATTCCACAATACTAACGTCCCTTTGTCGGGGGCGCTACATCTTTTATATGGATGTAGGTGGGTCCATAGCAGGTAGCTCAGTTCGCCGTTAGTGGTGCCTCCTCTTCATCTTTCAGCAGTACTGGTGAGCCTCACTTCCTCCCCGGGACGTGTGTAATTCATGCCATCTCTTTTGAATCTGTTATGTATTGTAAGGTATAGCCGGGGCCTTGTTGCCGGCAAGTATTATATAAACTCCTAGTATTCGTAGAGGCTCCGTAGACAAGATGTGGGTGTATACATGTATTTTGGGTAGTAACTGAACGTATTCGGAATCATGGTCCGTATTGAAAAGTTATGTATGCATTGTGTATGTTTTTGGAATCAATTGTTGAAATGCTAAAAGAGAAACGAACTTAAGTTGTAAACCAATGCTTAAATACTAAGTTGTTATTTCATATGGAACATGGTGCATTGTATACACGGGGGAAACACATTGGGTAGGAAAGTCAATCCCGGTCTGCTTGAGCGGGTTCACCCGGTTAGGTGCCGGTCTCGTACCTCGGTTTGGGGCATGACAAACTTGGTATTAGAGCCTAAGGTTTTAAAAGTGTCCTAGGATGTCTCAGAGTCGTGCCTAGTAGAGCCCTTTTTATCGATGTGTTGTCGACCACATCTATAATTAGGGGGCTGCATGAACATTTAGGAAAGTACCCTTTTATTTCTATTCTATGTCGTGCGATGTGATGGAAGGTGAGGTTGTCTATCTCTAACTAGTGCATTGTTCCAATTTTCAGTAAATGGCACCCAAGAAGAGAGCTCGACTCGGCCTAGAGGCCAATGCCACCCCAGGAGTGGCCGTGAATTTTTTATCCGATGGTGCGGGTGAGAATGATTCCCCGACCCTGAATCCGTCTGACTCTTCCATCCCAGGCCAGGATATTCCTATTCCTGCTCCAGTGGAGGGTGCTACAGTCCCTCCCGCTGATGTTCCTGATCCTTCTTCAGTCCCAGCTTCCGGTCCCGGTATTTCTGATGGGGACCTCAGGGGAGCTATTCAGATGTTAACCCAGTCAGTAGCCTACCAGTCCCAAAGATCACATGCTGCCCCTGCATCCTCTATCGAGCAAGGTTATTCTTCAGGATCCAGGGTCAACTAGTTTATGCGGTTAGCCCCTCCAGAGTTCACAGGCACCGACACAGAAGCCGACCCAGAGGAGTTTATTGATGAGATGTACAAGACCCTCCTAGTTATGAGGGCTACTGAGACAGAGGGGGTTGAGTTGGCTTCCTATCGTCTGAAGGGAGCGGAATATTTGTGGTTTGAAATGTGGGAGAGTTTCTGTGGAGAGGGGTGCCCTCCGGCAAAGTGGGATGAGTTTGTTGATGCCTTCATGGATCATCTCTTGCCTGTCGAGACTATGGCGGCCCATGCTGCGTAGTTCGAGGTCCTTAAGCAGGGCAACATGAGTGTGTGGGAGTATCATATGGAGTTTGTGCGCTTGTCCAAATATGATGTTCACATGATGCCGACTATGGAGACCAGAGTTCAACAGTTTGTTCAGGGCCTTGGTCCCTTGGTTATTAATGAAGCTGCTACAGCTGCCTTGCATTCAGATATGAATTATGGTAAAATAGTGGGATTCACCCAGGCTACAGAGGCTCGGAAATTGAAGATAAGGATGGAGAGAGAGAGAGAAGTAGTAGGGACCCGTCAGAGGGCAACCCTAGGAGCTCAGTTAAAGGTGTGAGATCATCCCTTTGGAGAGGATCATCAGGGCTATCTCAGTCATATGCTCAGTCCCTATCCAGTGCGCCGCCATTAGGGAACAATTATCAGCAGGGAGGTCGTTTTGGACCCGGTTCAGATAGCAGGAGGTTCCATCAGTCAGGTCGATCAGGTGGTAGGTTTTAGTGGCAGCGGAGGCTCCCATGCCCTAAGTGTGGGAGCTTTCATATAAGCCTTATTACTTGGATATTCCGGTATGCTATACCATATTCAGCGAGATTGTCGTGCGCCCGGTTAGGGAACAGGTAGGGCTGCTGCTCAGCCATCCAATTCATCAGCCACTACATCCTCAACACGCTCTCCAGCACCAGCAGGGCGTAGAGCAACTAGGGGTAGAGCGCGGGGTCAAGGGGGACCCAGTCGGTTTTATGCATTGAGTGGTCGCTAGAGCACCGAGGCTTCTCCAAATGTTACCACAGGTATTCTGATTGTTCAGTCTCATGATGTTTATGCTCTTATTGATCCCGAGTCTTCTTTGTCATATGTTACTACATTTATTGCTTCATGTTTTGGGATAGAACCCGGACAACTACACGAGTCGTTCTCTGTGTCGACTCCGCTTGGTGATTCCATTAGGGCCGTGCAAGTCTATAGAAATTGTGTTGTCACGGTGCGTGGTCGGGATACCACGAGCGATCTTATTGAGTTAGAAATGGTAGATTTTTATGTAATTGTGGGGATGTATTGGCTCTATTCTTGCTTTGCTAAACTCGACTACCGAACCAGGATTATGAGGCTTGAGTTTCCTAATGAATCAGTTATCGAATGGGAGGGGAATAATGTTGTGCCAAGAGGTAGATTTATTTCCTACCTTAAAGCCTCGAAGATGATCAGAAAGGGGTGCATCTACAATTTGGATCGGGTTGCGACGCCACTTCAGAGGTGCCTGCTCCCGAATCTGTGCCTGTTGTGAATGAATTTCTTGATGTATTTCCGGACGAGCTTCCTGGGATTCCACCAGATAGAGAGATTGATTTTGGGATTGATGTATTGCCAGATACGCAGCCAATATCTATTCCACCTTACCGAATGGAGCCAGCAGAATTGAGAGAGTTAAAGGAACAATTGAAAGATATATTATAAAAAGGTTTCATTCGGCCAGGTGTCTCGCCTTGGGGCACACCGGTTCTTTTTGTCAGAAAGAAAGACGGATCACTTCGGATGTGTATTGATTATCGGCAGCTCAACAAGGTCACCATCAATAATAAGTATCCATTGCCTCGGATAAATGATTTGTTTGACCAGTTGCAAGGTGCTAAGTTCTTCTCAAATATTGATTTGCGGTCCGGGTATCATCAGTTAAAAATCAGGGAGAAGGATATTCCTAAGAGCCTTTAGGACTTGATATGGGCACTTTGAATTTCTGGTAATGTCTTTTGGGCTAACCAACGCCCCAGCAGCTTTTATGGATCTTATGAATCTGGTTTTCAAAACGTTTCTCGACTCCTTTGTGATTGTCTTCATTGACGATATTCTTGTTTATTCGCGGAGTCAGGAAACTCATGCTAATCACCTCAGGTCAATTCTGCAGACTCTTCATCAGCACCAATTGTATGCAAAGTTTTCAAAATGTGAGTTTTTGCTAGAATTAGTCACCTTTTTGGGCCATGTTGTTTCCAGGGAGGGGATTCGGGTTGATCCCCAAAAGATTTTAGTGGTGAAGGATTGGCCTAGGCCAACGACCCCGACAGAGATTTGTAGTTTCTTGGGTCTAACTGGGTATTATCGGAGGTTCGTGGAGGGATTCTGTACTCTCGCCTCCCCATCGACTAAGTTGACGCAAAAAGCAGTTATGTTTCAATGGTCCGATGCATTTGAAAAGAGTTTTCAGGAATTAAAGTCGAGATTGACTTCGGCACCAGTGTTGACCTTGCCAGAAGGTTCAGAGGGATTTGTGGTTTATTTTGATGCTTCGAGGGTTGGTGTAGGGTGTGTGTTGATGCAATGTGGTAAAGTTATAGTGCATGCTTCAAGGCAGCTCAAGAATCACGAGAAGAATTATTCGACGCATGATTTGGAGATTGTGGCGGTTGTGTTTGCGTTAAAAATCAGGCGGAATTATCTTTATGGGGTCCATGTGGACGTGTTTACAGACCACAAGAGTCTTCAGTATTTATTTAAGCAAAAGGAGTTGAACTTAAGGCAGCGGAGGTGGTTAGAGTTTCTCAAGGAATATGATATGAATATTTTGAACCATCCAGGAAAGGCGAATGTGGTAGCCGACACTTATAGTTGGAAATCCATGGGTAGCTTGGCACATTTGGAAGCCGGTCAAAGGATTTTGACTCGGGAAGTTTATCAGTTGGCCAGTCTGGGGGTCTGTCTTTCGGCCTCAGATGAGGGGAATGTCGTGGTGCGTAATGGAGTAGAGTCTTCGCTTGTAGCAGAAGTCAAGGGAAAGCAATTCAAGGATCCGACTTTGGAACAATTGAGGGAAGCAATTTTGAATCACAAGACTTCAACATTCTCACTCGGCAATGCGGACGGTGTCCGGCGGTGTCAAGAGAGGTTATGTGTTGCAAATGTTGATGATCTCCGAGAAAGGGTGATGGCAGAGGCTCACAACTCCAAGTATTCAGTACACCCAGGTTCAACGAAGATGTATCATGATCTCAAAGAGATTTATTGGTGGAATGGTATGAAGAGGGGTGTGGCGGACTTTGTGGCTAGGTGTCCGACTTGTCAGCAAGTAAAGGCCGAGCATCAGAGGCCCGGTGTATTGACGCAACTTATGGAAATACCGATGTGGAAATGGTAGATGATCAATATGTACTTTGTGGTGGGGTTACCTCGCACTCCACGTAGGTTCGACTCGATTTGGGTGATAGTGGATCGAATCACGAAGTCGGCGCATTTCTTGCCACTCAAGTCCACTGATACTGCAGAACAGTACGCTCAGTTGTATATCAAAGAAATATCCAGGCTTCATGGCACTCCAGTTTCTATTATCTCGGATCGAGGGGCCCAGTTCACAACTAACCTTTGGAAAAAAATTCAGCAAGGTTTGCGTACTCAGGTAAATCTCAGCACAACATTCCATCCAAAAACTGATGGGCAGGCAGAGAGGACTATTCAAACGCTTGAAGATATGTTGCGGGCTTGTGTATTAGATTTCAACGGTAGCTTGGATGAACACTTGCCGCTTATAGAATTTGCTTATAATAACAGTTTCCATGCTAGTATTCAGATGACCCCATTTAAGGCATTTTACGGAAGAAGGTGTAGGTCTCTGATTGGATGTTGCGAGGTTGGCGAGGAGGAATTGCTAGGACCGGATCTTGTGCACCAAGCTATGGGAAAAGTTAAATTCATTCAGGAGAGGATGAAAACTGCTCAGAGTCATCAGAAATCCTATGCGGACGTTCGTCGAAGAGATTTAGAGTTCCATGTAGATGATTGGGTATCTTGAAGGTGTCTCCCATTAAGGGAGTAATGCGGTTTGGGAAGAAAGGAAAATTGGGCCCTAGGTATGTCGGGCCATATCGGATTGCTCAATGGATAGGACAGGTGGCTTATAGGCTGGAATTTCCCCCTGACATGTCATTAGTGCACCCGGCGTTCCATGTGTCTATGTTGAAGAAAGTGGTTGGAGATCCATCAGCCATCGTGCCAGTTTTTTTTTTTTTTTTGGCAAATCCACTAGGCAGGAGCCTAGGGCTAGTTTTATTAATACTAAAAAGCTAAAAAGTACCACATAGGAAGAGTACAAATAAGGGGGACAATAGCACCAGTAGTGTTGCCTCTATGCCTTGGCTACATAATCACTCCTCTGCGCCTCACAATGCCCTTATNTGTGATGATATTACATAGAACTATACTAATGTGATGGTATAATAAGAAAATGTAGGAGAAACAATACTGCTCCCTCTTCTATAATGTTGTAAAATCTTTAATTTGTAGACTCTTGAAGTCTTCATCATCCCTTTTCAAAATGTCTTCAAAATTCATGCTTTTTTCTTTGAACGATTGGTCTTTGTAGATGTGGTTTGGCTGGCCTGCTTTTGTTTAGCAACTCTCATCGGAAGTCGCCTAATGATTGCTTCCTCGTTCACTCTACCATCCCAACTCTTCTTCCTTGTATGATTCTTCCTGTTTTGTCCACTATGCATAGGTGATAAATCACCTTTCTTTGCTGCCTCTTACCTCCATTTTTGAATAATTTCATCTTCCTCTCCATCTTCATATATGTATTTTCCCACATTACCTGAATTTGGCCTGTTTTGGAATGTGTCTTGTGCAATTAGCACGTTTTCATTGTGTTTA
>ML308859.1:514-67449 GCA_005239505.1 Nicotiana paniculata | reverse complement strand
GGGCATGGTCCCAGTGGTTCTCAGCCAGGTTGTACTTCATTTGGTGTCCTCCCAGCTTAGAGTACAGCTCGAGCACCACCAGTTCAGAGTTCTCCTATGCATAAGTCTTCCAGTGGCCGTTCTGGTGCTAGGGGTTTCTATCAGTCCCCGCCTCCAGCTCCAGGGAGTTGTTTTGAGTGTGGAGAGTTCGGGCACGAGGCAGTGTCCCCGTCGTCCCGGTGGTTCTTTTCAATAGAGAGGCCAGCCCTCGACTTCATCTCCAGTTACTTCACCACCCGCCTAGGCAGCCAGGGGTGGTAGTCAGTCAGCTAGAGGTCGTCCTAGAGGGGAAGGTCGAGCAGGGGGAGGTCAGGCCCGCATGCATGCATTTCCAATCAGGCTAGATGCTATGGCCTCAGATGCCGTGATCGCAGGTATTGTCTCAGTCTGTTGCCGAGATGCTTTGGCTTTATTTGACCCTGGTTCTACATATTCCTATGTTTCTTCATATTTTGCCCGTTTTCTGGATATGCCACGTGACTCTCTAGTCACCTTTGTTCATGTGTCGACTCTGGTGGGTGATACTGTTGTTGTGGACCATATGTATCGGTCGTGCATGATATCTATTGGGGGTCTGGAGACTTGAGTGGACATACTGTTACTCAACATGGTCGATTTTGATGTGATATTGGGCATGGATTGGTTATCTCCGTGTCATGATGTTCTTGATTATCACGCTAAGACCGTGACCTTAGCTATGCTAAGATTTCCGAGGGTTGAGTGGAGAGGTTTTTCTTAGTATATGCGTAGTAGGGTGATTTCCTACCTGAAGGCTCAGCGCATGGTTGAGAAAGGGTGTTTAACTTATCTAACTTTTGTGAGAGATGTCAGTGGTGAGACTCTCGCTATTGATTCAGTTCCTGTGGTCCGTGACTTTCCGGACGTGTTTCCTGCGGACTTGTCAGGCATGCCATCTGACAGGGACATTGATTTTGGTATTGACTTGGTGTCAGGAACCCAGCCTATTTCTATTCCACCTTATTGTATGGAACCAGTGGAGCTAAAGGAATTAAAGGAGCAGCTTCAGGAACTCCTAGATAAGGGGTTCATTAGGCCTAGTGTGTCACCTTGGGGTGCACCGGTGTTGTTCGTGAAGAAGAAGGATGGTTATATGCGGATGTGTATTGATTACCAGCATCTGAACAGAGTTACGGTGAAGAATCGATATCCCTTGCCTCGAATAGATGACTTGTTTGATCAGTCACAGGGTGCCAGGGCATTTTCCAAGATTGACTTGCGTTCTGGTTATCATCAGTTGAAGATTCGGGGACCAGGCATCCCGAAGAGTGCTTTCAGGACTAGATATGGTCATTATGAGTTCCTGGTTATGTCATTTAGGCTGACCAATGCCCCAGGAGCCTTTATGCACTTGATGCACAGTGTACTTCGGCCTTATCTGGATTCTTTCATCATCGTGTTTATTGACGATATCTTGGTGTATTCCCGATCTCGGGAGGATCATGAGCAACATTTGAGAATTTTTCTTTAGACCTTGAGAGAGAAGAGATTGTATGCAAAATTTTCTAAGTGTGAATTCTGGCTTGATTCAGTAGCATTCTTGGGGCACGTGGTGTCCAGTGAGGGTATTCAGGTTGATCCGAAGAAGGTAGAGGCAGTGCAGAGTTAGCCTAGACTGTCATCAGCTTCTGAGATTCGCAGTTTCCTTGGTTTGGCAGGGTACTACCACCGTTTAGTAAAGGGGTTTTCGTCTATTGCAGCACCTATGACCAGATTGACCCGGAAGGGTGCTCAGTTCAGGTGGACTGAGGAGTGTGAGGAGAGCTTCCAGAAGCTCAAGTCAGCTTTGACTACAGCGCAAGTATTAATTTTGCCTACGGGTTCAGGTTCTTATACAGTTTACTATGATGCCTCGAGAGTTGGACTTGGAGCGGTTTTGATGCAGGACGGTAGGGTGATTGCCTATGCGTCCAGACAGTTGAAGGTGCACGAGAGGAATTATCCAATGCACGATCTTGAGCTAGCAGCCATTGCTCACGCCTTGAAGATTTGGCGTCACTATTTGTATGGAGTGCACTGTGAGATTTTCACTAATCGCCGTAGTTTGCAGCATCTGCTTAAGTAGAAGGATCTGAATTTTCCTTCATAGGAGGTGGTTAGAGCTTCTCAAGGATTATGACCTCACTATCTTATATCATCCAGGGAAGGCCAATGTAGTGGTCGATGCCCTGAGTCACAGAGCAGAGAGTTTGGGGAGTCTAGCCTACCTTCCAGTAGCGGAGCGACCATTAGCCCTTGATGTTCAAGCCTTAGCGGGTCAGTTGGTGAGATTGGATCTATCAGAGCCTCCGCGGGTATTGGCTTGTGTAGCCTCCAGGTCTTCTCTTTACGATCATATTAGAGCATGCCAGTATGATGATCCACATTTGCTTGTTCTTCAGGACAGGGTCCGTCGCGGTGATGTCAGGGACGTGGTTATTGGTGATGATGGGGTCATAAGAATGCAGGGCCGGATTTGCATGCCCAATGTAGATGGGCTTCGAGATTTGATTCTAGCTGAGGCCCATAGTTCGCGGTATTCTATCCATCCGGATGCCGCAAAGATGTATCAGGATTTGAGGCAGCATTATTGGTGGAGGCGGATGAAGAAAGATATGGTTAAGTTTGTGGCTCGGTGTCTCAACTGTCAGTAGGTCAAGTATGAGCACAAGAGACCAGGTGGATTGCTTCAGAGATTTGATATTCCGGAGTGGAAGTGGGAGCGGATCACCATGGATTACGTAGTTGGACTCCCACGGACTTTGAGGAGGTTTGATGCTATATGGGTTATTGTGTATCGGCTGACCAAGTCCGCGCACTTCATTCCTGTTGGTACTATTTATTCTTCGGAGCGGTTAGCTGAGATTTATATCAAGGAGATTGTCCGATTGCATGGGTTTCCAGTTTCTATCATTTCCGACAGAGGTACTCAGTCCACATCTCAGTTTTGGAGAGCCGTACAGAGAGAGTTGGGTACTCAGGTTGAGTTGAGCACAGCGTTTCATCCTCAGACCGATCGGGCAGTCGGAGCGTACCATTCAAATTTTGGAGGATATATCGTGTGCTTGTGTGATTGACTTTGGTGGTTCATGGGACCAGTTTCTGCCACTAGCGGAGTTTGCATATGATAACAGCTATCAGTCGAGTATCCATATGGCTCAGTATAAGACTTTATATGGTGAGAGGTGCAGATCTCTGATTGGTTGGTTTGAGCCGGGCGAGGCTAGGCTATTGGGCACAGACTTGGTTCAGGATGTGTTGGGTAAGGCGAAGTTGATTCAGGAGCGGCTTCGCACGGTGCAGTCTAGGCAGAAGAGTTATGTGGACCGAAAGGTCCGAGCTGTGTCTTTCATGGTTTAGGATAAGGTGTTGCTAAAGGTGTCGCCCATGAACGGTGTTATGAGATTCAGGAAGAGGGGAAAGATGAGTCCCAGGTTCATTGGGCCATTTGAGGTGCTTTAGAGGGTTGGGGAGGTGGCTCCCAGTTTATCGAGTATTCATCCGGTGTTCCATGTTTCGATGCTCCGGAAGTATGTTGGTGGCCCGTCTCATGTTTTGGACTACAACACGGTTCAGCTCTAGGGTGATATGTCATATGAGGTAGAGCCAGTGGCTATTTTGGGTCGACAGGTGAGAAAGATGAGGTCTAAGGATATAGTTTCAGTGAAGGTTCAGTGGAGAGGGAAGCTGGTGGAGGATTCCACCTGGGAGACCGAGCGGGAGATACAGGACAGATGGGGAGGATGTAACGACTTGGCCGGTCATTCCGTGAGATTTACCCCGTTTCCCCCATTTCTGCTTTATCATATATTTCTTAGCCTGTTTATGTTGTGTTGGGTTAGTTGGTTTGGGTCCGGAGTGGTCATGGTGAGAATTGAGGCATTTAGTCTCTCAAAGTAGCCTAATAATTGAGAAAATCAACTGAGAGTTGACTTATTGGTGAACGACCTCGGAATGCGGATTTTATGACTCGGATAGTTTCGTTAGGTGATTTGGGACTTAGGAGTGTGTTCGGAATGGAGTTTTGATCTCCGGTGTAGAATTAGGCTTGAATTGGCGAAAGTCAGTTTTTGGCGATTTCTGGTCGACAGTGGAAAATAGGCTATCAGGGTTGGAATGGGATTCCGGAAGTTGGAATAGGTTTGTAATGTCATTTTGGATGTGTTTGCAAAATTTTAGGTCAATCGGAGGTGTTTTGGTTGGCTTCGGCGTCATTGGCGAAATTTAGAAGTTTCAAAGTTCATAGGTTTGAATTTGATGTAATTTTTAAGTTTTCATGTTGTTTTTGGTGTTTCGAAGGCTCGACTAAGTTTGAATAATACTATGGGGTGTGTTGGTACGTTTGGTTGGGGCCCCGAGGGGCTCGGGATTGATTTCGGATGGTTGGCGGAGTTTTGAACTTAGGAAATTGCAGCAAATGGCTGCTGGTGTAAAGTTTCTGGTGTGTGGTCGCACCTGCGGATGGGTAGCCGCAGGTGCGAAGAGTTGGCCGCGCCTGCAAATCCGCAGGTACGGAGAAGAGATCGCAGGTGCGAGAATTGGTCTGTTAGTGGGATTTCAAAGGTGTGCACCTGGGACCGCAGGTGCGGGTCCGCATGTGCGGATTAGTTGGGCAGAACAGTATAAAAGAAAGCCTCCGTGAAATTTTGGTCATTCTACCATTGTTGCATGCGGTTTGAGCTTATTTGAGGGAAATTTGAAGAGAGAATTCGAGGTCTTCAGTGGAGGTAAGTTCCCGGATTATTAAAGTCGTTTCTATGCTATTTTGTTCGGATTAGGCTTGTAATTTGAAGGATTGAAGTAGAAAAAGTTTGGAAAAATGGGAGGAGGATTTGGAAAATTCTTTTGGCGATTTGGGTAGGCAATTGTGGTCCGATTGTGGTGCTTTTGGTATGTGTAGAATCGTGGGAGGACGAGGTTTCTAGTGATGTAAATTTTATCGAATTCCGAGACGTGGGACCGGGACTCGGGTTTGACCGAATGTCGAGATTTTTGTATAAATTGATAGTTTTCGATTGGGTTGTGTTCCTTTAGTATATATATTAATGATGTTAAACTGGTTTTGGTTAGATTCGGAGCAATCGGGAGCCGATTTGAGGGGCAAGAGCATAACGGACTAGTATTGTGGCCCGATAGAGGTAAGTAATGGTTATAAATCTTGTCCTGAGGGTATGAAACTCGGAACTTCATATTTCTCACTGTTGTTAGAATGGCACACATGTCAGATGACGAGTATGTGGCGCGCACTGATTTTTGGATTGGAGTTGGTCCTCTACGCGCCAACTATCGAGCTGCGTATTTTACTCTAAATCATATGTTAAATTGTGTTCTAAAGACTATTGCAATATTTGGGTTATAAGCCATGTTTGGGGCCTCATGTCGACTTGTTTAGACCCCTTGGGGGATTTTTTTTTACTGCTATTTTCCTCTCTGTTTATTGATGATTTCACTCAGTCACATTGTGCTTACTGTTTTCGAAACTCATCTTGATTTACACTACTTTGAGATTTAAAAATGATGTTTTGGGTCGTGTACCCCGTTTTACTGATTCGCCCGAGGGGCTTTCGAAAGGTTCTGACTGAGTGAGGCCGAGGGCCTAATTGTGAGGATATGATACGCCACGAGGTGGCTTGATATTAGCGCTTGGACTGAAGAAGCCCCTCCGGAGTCTATACACACCCCCAGTGAGCACAAGTACCTACTGAGTTCTGAGTGCTGAGTGCTGAGTGCCGAGTGATGAGTGATTGGGAGGCATGAGTGACCGTGAGGTTGCCCGAGGGGCTGATACTGAGTGGCTGTGAGGTGCTGAGTGATGTTCTGCCCGAGGGGAAATTTATGATTCATGTTTTTGCCCAAGGGTCTACTTATAATTTATTTCATTTTCATACTAAATCTTTCGGTCTGAAATTGTTGAAAATATACATTTTTCAAAGGATTTTTCTGAAGTTGGTTTTAAGGCATGATGATTTCATATATCTATGTATATACTGTTGGAAAGAAAGGCTGTGCATATTGTGAATTCATGATATTGATTTTTATGTATTTTCTTGCCTCTTAGATTTGATTTATCTTCATTACTATTGAATTGACGTACTCACATTACTCCCTGCATCCCTGTGTGCAGATTCAGGTACAGATACCGAGCATTATCTATCTATTCCGTGCGGAGCCGGAGTGCGGGATATAGAGGTAGATGTTCAGCGTGCGCAACATCTCTGTTTTCCCTTCTTTGTTGTATCTAGCTATTCGTTCGGAGGTTTGTATTATAATATTATACCGTTTGGCATATTTTTCTTAGATGCTCATGACATGTTGGCTCTGGGTTTTGGGGTTGGTTGAACTGTTTAACTGTTTATTGGCCTAATGTATTAAGTAAATTCTGTATATTTTATGAAATGCTTGAAATTGGTTGGGATTTTTGAAAGAAACTGTAAATATATGATTATTGGCTAGCCTAGTTCCACGATAGGTGCCATCACGACCGGTTTAGGATTGGGGTCGTGACATTAGCGTACCGTAGACTTTGTCTTTATAAGACTTATTCTAATAGGAGCATTTTCAATGAGAATATATTGTACTTTCTTTTTAGCAAATGCGTTTTGCATGCTTTGCAATATATTGCAGATTAATTATCATTTTATGAACTTCAATGTTACACTCCATGTTTTTCGTACGTGAAAGTACGCCATAAGATTTATGGAAGTTCGGAAAATGAGATGTTACATCCCGCATTTTCGTACATTAAAGCTTCGTCGTAAGTTAATCGACGTAAGTTCGGGAATGAGATTATTTTGAGATTATAAGCATTATGTTATTTCAAATAAGTGATGAGTAAATTCGTGAAGGTGAGAGGGTAAGCAAATCGAAGAAAATAAATTTCGTCAAAGTTTGACATTTTGGGATAAAATACTGTCTGAGCTATAATACCCGGTATTTATGGACTAGTGTCATACAAGGTACTACATGACCATGATAGTAAGGTGTATAAGGTGTGTTAAAATAAGTAGTATTTTAAGTGATTTGGGATAATTCTTAATTATGTAGACAATTGGGCAATTAATGATTTTTAGTCAGATATTAATTAAAATATTTGGATAATATTAGACCCTCCCCCATGTGGCAGCAAGCCACCCCAAGAATTGTGACTCTTAGTCACTATATTATGTGGCAAGTCTTAAATAACATGATTCATACCCATTTAATAAAGAAGAGACACATATTCATTCTTAAAGAACATGAGTCATATCCTTTTAATAAAGAGAGTTACATATTCATTATTAAGAATCGTAAGTCATAAACTCATTCCTATATGCATGTGATAAGAATTCAAACGTATGTTTGTGTGTTACAAACGTAAGTCACATAAGAAAAGATAAGATCTTCAACAATTCAAAGTAACGTGAGATTTTGTAATTATAAGGGAGTACGGTGCAATCTTTCTCAAGAATATCATCGGATTTTTCCCTACTCTGATCTTGCCGTCACGTGTTTTATCGCAGTTAATGTGTGTTTGAGGGATTGTCAAGAGAATCGACTCAGGTATGTTAAGGCTATCCCTTCTTTCTTTTTTTCATGATCTATACGACACGAACGAAACGAGCAAATGCACAAATTTCATAAATGACTCTATTCATAGAAGTATTAGAGATGCCTATGTTCTTGAATTCCCATATGTCTTATTATTTATCCTCTGTTCATGGGCCTCAGAAAATACGTAAGTTGATAAAGTTTTTTTCATGATATTAATCAGAGGTATAATGGTCTTATGACATTGAGATTTTATTGATGTACTTCTCATGTGTTGCATTCATTTATACATGTACATTGACCCATGACCAGGTATCATTATATACGCATATATATATATATATGTATATGTATATGGGATATGGGAAAAGGTTACGGTGTTATATACGCACCACCACCTGATCAGCTGGTATACGTTGATGATTTAGCCACAGTGGCTGATATGATATGATGGGATGCCCTCAGAGGCTTGAGGATGTTATGAACGCATATACCCATGCATGGTATGACATTTATATGCATATGCATGACATTTTAAATAATAAATGATTCACTGAGCTATTCAGACTTACATGTCGACTCCTCTATTCCATGTTTCTATTATGACTCTAATTTACTAATGCTCATTCCTTACATACTCGGTACATTATTTGTACTGACGTTCCTTTTGCCTGGGGACGCTGTGTTTCATGCTCACAGGTTCTGATAGACAGGTCGAGAGTCTTCCAAGTAGGCTATCAGCTCAGCGAAAGATGTTGGTGTGCTCCCTTTGCTCCAGAGTTGCTTATTTGGTCAGTATGATTTAGACATCTATTGATTGGTATGTCAGGGCCCTGTCCCGGCCTTATGACGTTATGTACTCTTAGAGAATTGTAGAAATATGTCATGTATATGAAAGATTTTATGGCCTTGCCGGCCTATGTTCAGTGATTATTTTGGTCTTATAGGCCCGTACGTCATATGTAGATGTACAAATGATAATTCATTCCACAAAAAAATTTCTCAAATGTGTTTATCTTGTCTCCCCCTCATGTTAGAATAACTGACTTTCTTCCTCAATTTTAGGAACCCATCTTTGTGCATTATGGTGTTAATCAAAATATACACCGAACTTCCATAATAATAAGATGGAATTATTTGGTTCCTGACCCTGAACAACTTCTGAGGGGAGAATGTAATATACTTTCCTATATAACGTATATGAAACTGATATAGATAACTTTGTTCTCACAAGCAAAAGTTTAGCTATTAAGTTGAGGCACTCAATAAATCATTTTTCTAAATCAACTGTGATGTAAACCAACTTATCAAGATGAACTATCTTGAATAAAAATCTAGAATATGCTCTAAATTAAATCATTGAGCAAGTTATCTGGCAAACACCATGTTGCGGGTTAATAATAATTGCACATGTAACCATATCGTAGATGCATCTAATGTGGTATACATGGCAGGTGAATGGGCGCATATTCACCTTTCATATTTCCAACATTCATGGGATTCAGTCTCAATTTTAGTTGGTCTATTAATTAATGAGAACAAGCAACATAAGAGATTCGTACAGAATTTTCTAGTTCTTTAATATTTACTCATGTGAATTCTCTTTTAATTTTGCATAGCAAAATTAACATGGCTAAACCAATCATTCCTACTGAATAAATTATCAATATCGACAAACTTCAGGTTTGGACCATGATGTATGCAATTATCAATAAACTCCAAGTTTATTACGATATGCGTTTTTATATCAATAAACTTCTACATTATTATTGATTACTTTTATTTGTGTAGTACAAACTGGGAAATAAAGCAGATGGATTTTCACATATTGTATAGTACCCTACTACAAGTTGTATTAACAGAAGATATTAACAAGTTGTATCAGTTTTTGTCACGACCCGAAATTTCCACCGTCGGGACAGTGATGGCGCCTAATATTACACTTGTTGGGCAAGACAACGTCAGAGATTTATTAACCAATTCTTTTACATTTCAGTGATTAACAACAAATAAGCTATAATGAGTTGAAATATGTGCAGAAATATATAACAGCCTCAATATGTACTACTACCCAGGAGTCACAATTCACGAACTTCTAAGATTTTTCTACAAGTAAATGTCTCAAATAAATACAATTGTTTTCGAAAGGAAAGAAACGGTAAAGGGAAATGTATAGAAGGGGATTCCAAGGCCTGCAGACGTCGACAGGTACACCTTGGGTCTCCTATCAGGTGAATCCCGCAGCCAACCTCATGATCAGCTCGGACCAGCACCAAAATCTACATAGAAAGTGCAAAGCGCAATATCAGTACAACCGACCCCATGTACTGGTAAGTGCCGAGCCTAACCTCGACGAAGAAGTGACGAGGTTACGGTGGATCACTCACAATATAGCATGTATGCAGTATTAATAGTAAAAGCAGAAAAGGAAGAATGAATAGAAGTAAGCAATAACTAGCAAGGAATAACTATAGTTCTCAGAAGTAATTCAACAACGTTCAGATACTACCAATCCTTAAGTGCAAATAAGAATACCATATAGCTAACACAGTGCACAGAAAGCATACACATAAGTTTTTGCGGCGCGCAACCCGATCCCACCGTACATATCATATTCCTCCCTTATTTCCTCATAATAGCATAAACAGCAGAAAATAAATAAATGTGTTGCGGTGTGCAACCAGATCCCACCATATCACAATAATCAGAATCACAGTTCACCCTTATTCCACTTGTTACGACGTGCAACCCAAACCCACCATATCAATATCGATTATTCAGTAGTTACAGAAATTTCACAATTCAAATCATAGAACCCTTCACGATACTTAAACTTCAAACCAAAACAAATTGGAAGCTTGTGCACCATGAAAATTCACATAAATGGTACTACTCAATGAGGCCAATTCAGAATACACCATAAAAGTACCGATAAACCGGCTTAAGAAAATAATAGGAGATAATGAAGCTACGGAATAATTAATACCATTAACAAAAGTAAACGATGTCTAACAAGTTGCAATTAGGCATGGGAATACAAGTAGAGCATGTAACAGTTAAAGCGGGGAAAGAGACAATATGAGCAGAACGGGAAAGAAACAGGCAAAAACAGACAAATTGGCGGCGCATAAGTATTCGTCACCTCACCTATACACCGCTCACATGAATTTCATATAGAAAATAGGTCAAGGGTTCCTAATTCCCTCATATCAAGGTTAGACACAATACTTACCTCGCTCCACAGGCCACTAAATGCTCAATTACAACTTTTCCTCTAGAATCCACCTCCATATCACTCGTATCTATCCACAAACGACTCAATAATATCAAATATTTCTAAAGAAATCAATTACAATGCATAAATTTAGATTTTCCAAGTTCTCCCCCAAAAAGTCAAAAATTGACCCCGGGCCTGCTTGGTCAAAACCCGAGGTTCGGACCAAAATCCATTCACCCATTCAGCCCCGAGCCCGATTATGTAATTTGTTTCGAAATCCGACCTCAATTCGAGGTCTAAATTCCAATTATGCAAAAATCCCTAATTCTACCCAAACCCCGAATTTCCACCATGAAAATCCTAAATTTTAGGTTGATAATTCATGAAATGTAATGGGTAATTGAAAGAAAGTAGGTTAGAATCACTTACCAATAAATTGGAAAAGAAAATCTTATGGAAGAATCGCCTCTAAGTCTCTTGGTTTTGAAAATTTTGAAAGAATGACCAATTCTCGTTTTTGATTCTGTTTTGTATAGCCGGGCGACAGTGTTCATCGCGTTCGCGAAGAGCTGCGTCCTAATGACTTACGCGATCGCGGGAGACACAATGCGTTCGCGAAGGTATAGCCCGCCTCCCCTTCGCATTCGTTAAATAGGGCTCGCGTTCGCATAGAGTCCCCCAGGTCCCCTGCCCGGCCTAGCTAAAGCTACGTGTTCGCGTACAACGGGTTGCATTCGTGTAGAGCAACTCCCCAATGCCCCGCGTTCGCGTAGTGTAAAATCCTCCCCAGTCCTAATTTCCTTTTCGCGATCGCGGTTGGACATACGCAATCGCATAGAATCCTACACCAGACACCAGCTGAAGCAAAACACCAAATTTTCTAAGTTCAAATCATCCTGTAGCCTATCCAAAACTCACATGAGCCCTCGGTGATCCAAACCAAACATGCAAAGAAGTCCTAAAACATCATACAAACTAGCTCGCGCGATCAAATCGCCAAAATAACACCTAGAACTACGAATTGAACATCTAAATCAAATGAAATTTTCAAGAAAACTTTGAAATTCCTATTTTCATAATCGGATGTCTGGTCTCGCGTTCGCAACCATGGTCTCGCGTTCGCGTAGTGTAAATTCCTCCCCATTCCCAATTTCCTTTTCGTGATCATGGTTGGACATACGCGATCGCATAGAAGCCTACACCAGACACCAACTGAAGCAAAACACCAGATTTTCTAAGTTTAAATCATCATGTAGCCTATCCGAAACTCGCACGAGCCCTCGGGACTCCAAACCAAACATGCACAAAAGTCCTAAAATATCATACAAACTCGCTCGCGTGATCAAATCGCGAAAATAACACCTAGAACTACGAATTGAACACCAAATCGAATGAAATTTCAAGAAAACTTGAAATTCCTATTTTCACAACTAGACGTCTGAATCATGTCAAATTTACTCCGCTTCTCACCAAATTTGATGGACAAGTCATAAATTATATAGTGGACCTGTACCGGTTTCTAGAATCAAGATACGGACCCGGTATCAATAAATCCAAACAACAGTCGATTCTTAAAAATCAAAAACCTTTCAAACTTTCAATTTTCAAAAAAAAAGTAATAACTCGAGCGAGGGACCTCTGAATTCCATTATGGGCATACACCCAAGTCCCAAATTACGATAAGGACCCACCGGGACCGTCGAAATACCGATCCGGGTCCATTTGCTCAAAATGTTGACCGAGGTTACTTAAATGAATTTTTAAGGAAAAATTCTTATTTTTATCAGTTTTTAACATATAAGACTCCCGAAAGAACACCCAGACCGTGCACGCAAATTGAGGAAGGCTAAAATAGGTTTTTCAGACCTCGAAACATAGAATTAGGTTCTAAAATAGAAGATGACCTATCGAGTCATCACATTCTCCACCTCTAAAATAATCGTTCGTCCTCGAACGGACATAGAAAAGTACCTGAGCTGGTGAAAAGATGTGGATATCTACTCCGTATATCAGACTCGGACTCCCAAGTAGATGCCTCAGTGGGATGACCTCTCCACTACACTCGAACTGAAGGATAACTTTTATAACTCAGTTGTCGAACCTGCCGAGCTAGAATAGCCATCGGCTCCTCCTCGTAAGTCAAATCCTTATCCAACTGGACAGAACTAAAATCTAACACGTGGGACGGATCGCCGTGATACTTATGGAGCATGGACACATGGAATACTAGATGACCTGCTGATAACCTCGAAGGCGACGCAAGCCTGTAAGCCACCTCTCCCACTCTCTCGAGAATCTGAAAAGGTTCGATATACCTAGGGCTTAGCTTTCCCTTCTTTCCAAACCTCATGACACTCTTCATGGGTGATACCCGGAGCAATACTCTCTCACCGACCATGAATGCAACATCACGAACTCTACGGTCGGCATAACTCTTCTGCCTGGACTGAGCTATGCGAAGTCGATCCTGAATAATCTTGACCTTATCCAGGGCATCCTGTACTAGATATGTACCCAATAATCGAGCCTCCCTTGGCTCAAACTACCCAACTGGCGACCAGCACAGCCTACCATATAATGCCTCATAGGGAGCCATCTGAATTCTCGACTAATAACTGTTGTTGTAGGTGAACTCTGCAAGGGGCAAGAACGAATCCTACTATCCTCTGAAGTCAGTGACACATGCGTGGAGCATATCCTCCAAGATCTAAATAGTGCGCTCGGACTGTCTGTCCGTCTGAGGATGAAATGTTGTGCTCAACTCAACACGCGTGCCTAACTCACGTTGTACTTCCCTCCAGAAGTGCGAAGTGAACTCCGTACCTCGATCAAAAATGATAGATACGGGCACACCATGAAGATAGATGATCTCCCGAATGTAAATCTCTTCCAACCGCTTCAAAGAATAGGTAACTGCTATAGGAATGAAGTGTGTTGACTTAGTCAGCCTGTCCACAATGACCCAAATCGCATCAAACTTCCTCTGAGTCCGTGGGAGTCCAACAACAAAATCCATATTGATACGCTCCCACTTCCACTCAGGAATCTCTATCTGTTGAAGCAAACTAACATGCCTCTCATGCTCATACTTCACTTGCTGACAATTCAGGCACCGAGCTACATAAGCAACTATATCCTTCTTCATCCTCCTCAACCAATACTGCTGCCGCAAATCCTGAATAGAATATCGGGAACTGTGAGCCTCCTCAAGAAGCAACTCTAAAGTCCATCCACATTAGGCACACAAACATGACCCTGCATCCTTAAGAATCCGTCATCTCCAATAGTAAACTGCTTGGCACCACCATGCTACACTGTGTCCCTAAGGACCAACAAATAAGGTCCGTCATACTACCGATATCTGATACACTCAAACAAGGAAGACCGATTGACTATGCAATCTAGAAAACGGCTGGGCTCTGAAATATCCAACCTCACAAACTGATTGGCCAAAGTATGAACATCTGATGCAAGCGGCCTCTCGTCGACTGGAATGAACGCAAGGCTGCCCATACTCGGTGCCTTCCTACTCAATGCGTTGGCCACCATATTGGCCTTCCCGGATGATACAAGATGGTGATATCATAGTCTTTCAATAGATCCAACCACCTCCTCTGCCTCAAATTGAGATCCTTTTTCTTGAATAAATACTAAAGGCTCCAATTATCCGTGAAAACCTCACACGACACACCATAAAGATAGTGTCTCCAAATCTTCAGCGCATGAACAATGGCTGCCAAATCTAAATGATGGACAGGGTAATTCTTCTCATGAACCTTCAACTACCGCGATGCATATGCAATCACCCTACCCTCCTGCATCAATATCGCACCGAGCCCAACACGGGACGCGTCACAATATACCATGTAAGATCCTGAACCTGTGGGCAACACCAACGGTGTTGTAGTCAAAGCAGTTTTGAGCTTCTAAAAGCTCGACTCACACTCGTCCGACCATCTGAATGGGGCATCATTCTAGGTTAACCTGGTCAACGGGGATTCTATATATGAAAACCCCTCCATAAATCGACGGTAATAGCTCTCCAAACCCAAGAAACTTCTAATATCCGTAGCTGAAGTGGGTCTAGTCCAGTTCTGGACTACCTCAATCTTCTTAGGATCTACCCGAATGCCATCTGCTGATACAACGTGCCCCAAGAAGGCGACTGAATCCAACCAAAACTCGCACTTCAAAAATTTAGCATACAACTAGTTGTCTCTCAAAGTCTGAAGCACAATCCTAAGGTGTTGCTCATGCTCCTCTCGACTGGGGGAGTAGATCAAGATGTCGTCAATAAAGACAATCAAAAAGGAGTCCAAATAAGGCTTGAACACTCGGTTCATCAAATCCATGAATGCTGCTGGAGCATTTGTTTACCCAAAGGACATCACTAGAAACTAATAATGCATATATCGAATCCGAAAAGGTGTCTTAAGGACATCAGATGCCCTAATCCTTAACTGATGGTAGCCAGATCTCAAATCAATCTTCGAAAACACCTTGGCACCCTGAAGCTGATCAAGTAAGTCATCAATCCTCGGCAATGGATATTTGTTCTTGATGGTGACTTTGTTCAACTGCCGATAATCTATACACATCCTCATCGATCCGTCTTTCTTCTTCACAAACAACACTTATGCACCCCAGGGCGATACACTAGGTCCAATGAAGCCCTTATCAAGCAAATCTTACAACTATTCCTTTAATTCTTTCAAATATGGTGAATGGAAATGCGTTGTCAGGTGGCATCCCCAGCAGGTCTGCAGGATATACCTCTGGAAACTCACAAACAACTGGCACGGAATCCATGGAAGGAACCTCCGTGCTAGAATTGCAAACGTAAGACAAATAAGCTAGACACCCTTCTCAACCATATGTCGAGCCTTCATATAAGAGATAACCCTACTAGTAGAATGGCCAGGAGTCCCCCTCCACTCTAATCGAGGCAATCCCAGCAAGGCTAAGGTCACCGTCTTGGCGTGACAGTCCAATATAGCGTGATCAGGTAACAGCCAATCCATACCCAATATAAATTCGAAATAAACCATATCGAGGAGTAGAAGGTCTACACGAGTCTCAAGACTCCCAATGGTGACCACACAAGAATGATAAACACGATCTAAAAAAATAGCATCCCCCACAGGTGTGGACACATATATAGGGGCACTCAAAGAATCACGAGGCACAACCAAATATGAAGCAAAATAAGATGACACATAGGAGTAAGTAGAACCCAGATCAAATAGAACTAAAGCATCTCTACTGCAAACTGAAACAGTACCTATAATAACAGCATCAGATGACTCAGCCTTAGGCCTGGCTGGAAAAGCATAACACCGGGGTTAGGCCCCACCACCCTGAATTATGTCCCTGGGACGGCCTCTAACTGGTTGGACTCTACCTCTAACAGCTTGACCTCCACCTCTGACAGTCCGACCCCTACCTCAAGCTGCCTGACCCCTGCCTCTAGCTGGCTGAGCAGGCGGTGCAGAAACTGGTGCCAGAACCATGGCACGAGAACCTTGATGTTGTGGCGTAGCACCCAATAATCTCGGACAGGTCCTCCTGATATGCTTATAGCCACCACACTCGAAACATCCATCCTGGTACTGTGGCTGTGGAAACTGAGATGACCCGAACGGGTCAGATGACCATGGTAATAACTTTGAATAAGAGGTGCACTAATAGGAGCTGGTAGTGCACTGTAGGCTGGCTATCCAGAATGAGGCACATAAGGACCACGACTCCCTGAAGCACTGTGGATGCTGAAGCGCTAAATGAAACGGCCTGGGAGGATTGCCTCTACCAAAAGTACCCCTGTATCCAGATGAGGCACCGCTGAACCCACCGGAATGACGAGGTCTCTTGTCAGACCCCTGACCTCCCTGTCCAAGAACCATCTCGACTCGCCTGGCGACATTGGCAGCCGCCTGAAAAGAAGTCTCACTCCCAGTCTCCTTAGCTATCTGCAATATAATAGGCTGAGCAAGTTCGTCAATAAACCTCCTCACCCTCTCTCTCTCTCGGTAGGAAGCAGGAGAAGAGCATGACAGGCCAAATCCACAAAACGGGTCTCATACTGAGTAAGAGTCATACTGCCCTAGTGGAGACGCTCGGACTGAAGGCGGTGCTCCTCTCTCAAGGTGATAGGCAGAAACTTCTCTAGCAAGAGTTGAGAGAACTAGTCCCAAGTAAGAGCAGGCAACCCAGCTGGTCTGGTCAACAAATAATCTCTCCACCTTTTCTTGGCGAAACCAGTCATCTGAAATGCAGCAAAGTTGACCACATTGGTCTCCAATATACCCATGTTCCGAAGCACCTCATTACAGTTGTCAAGATACTCCTGGGGATCCTCTGAAGTAGCACCACTGAAGTGAACTGGGATGAGCTTGGTAAACCTATCCAATCTCCACAATGCCTCAGAAGACATAACTGACCCATCACCAGTCCGTACCGCAACAACCTGTTGAACTACTCCGACTACATAAGTTGTTGGTGTCTGATACTAGGGAGTCATCTGCTCCGGAGTGTGAGTAGCAGGAGTCTGGGCTCCTCCTCCAGCCTGAGAGACGGCTGGCGCCATGGAAAATGCGCCAGTCTGGGTCACACTCTCCATAAGGCCCACCAAATGGACTAAAGTGTCCTGAAGCACTAGGGTGGCAATGAACCCCTCCGGAACCTGAGCTGGTCTGGAAGGAACAGTCTGGGCTGGGACCTCCTCGTCAAACTCTACCTAAGGCTCCAGTGTTGGGGCTTTTGCTCGGGCTCTGGGCTGAGCCCTGCTACTGCCTCGGCCTCTGGCACAGCCTCAACCTCGACCTATGCCCCTCGTAGGAGCTGCTACTGGAGGCTCTGGCTACTGCTCAGCTGAAGAAGCGGTACGTGTTCTCGCCATCTACGAGAGGATAAGAGTAGGAGAGTTCAATCAGTATTGAGAAAACAAAGTCGCACGACAGAGAAGAATAAAAGTGAAATTGTTCCTAAACTTTATAGCTTCTGGGAGATAAGTACATACGTCTCTGCACTGATCCCTCAACTCTACTAAGCTCGCTCGTGAATTGTGAGACCTAGGCAACCTAGTGCTCTAATACCAACTTGTCATGACCCGGAATTCCCACTGTCGGGACCGTGATGGCGCCTAACATTACACTTGCTAGGCAAGCCAACGTTAGAGATTTATTAGCATATTCTCTTACATTTCAATGATTAACAACAAATAAGCTATAACAAATTCAAATAAGTGAGAAAATATAAAACAGCCTCAATGTGTACTACTACCCAGAATCTGGAGTCACAATTCACGAACTTCTAAGATTTTTCTACAAGTAATGTCTGAAATAAATACAACTATTTTCGAAATGAAAGAAACAGTAAAGGGAAATGTATAGAAAGGGACGCCAGGGCCTGCGGACACCGACAGGTCTACCTTGGGTCTCCTATCAAGTGAATCCCGCAGCCAACCTCGATCAGCTCAGACCAGCACCAAAATCGGCACAGAAAGTGCAAAGCGCAGTATCAGTACAACTGACCCCATGTACTGGTAAGTGTCGATTCTAACCTCGACGAAGTAGTGATGAGGCTACAGTGGGTCACTCACAATATAGCTTGTATGTGGTATAAACAATAACAACAGAAAAGGAAGAACGAATAGAAGTAAGCAATAACTAGCAGGGAATAACTATAGTTCTCAGAAGTAATTCAATAGCGTTCAGATACTATCAATCCTTAAGTGCAAATAAGAATATCGCACATCTAACACAGTGCAGGGAAAGCATAAACACATAAGTAGTTGCGGCGCACAACCCGATCCCACCGTACATATCATATTCCTCCCTTATTACCTCATAATAGCATAAACAACATAATATAAATAAAAGTGTTGCGGTGTGCAACCCGATCCCACCATATCACAATAATCACAATCACAGTTCACCCTTATTCCACCAAACAATCCACCCTTATTAATCCTCTTGCGTGCAACCCGATCCCACCGTATAATATCAATTCACTCTTATTCCTCCTAAATATATCACCCTTATTCCACATGTTGCAGCGTGCAACCTGATCCCATCATATCACTATCAATTAAGCAGTAGGTAGAGAATTTCACAATTCAAATAACAAAACTCTTCACGATACTTAAACTTCAAACCAAAACAAATAGGAAGCTTGTACACCATCAAAATTCACATAAATTGTACTACTCAACGAGGCCAATTCAGAACACACCATAAAAGTACCGATAAACCAGCTTAAGCAAATAATAGGAGATAATGAAGCTACGGAATAACTAATACCATTAACAAAAGTAAACGATGTCTAACAAGTTGCAATTAGGCATGGGAATACAAGTAGAGCATGTAACAGTTAAGGCAGGGAAAGAGACAATATGAGTAGAACGGGAAAGAAACAGGCAAAAACAGACAAATTGGCGGTGCATAAGTATTCATCACCTTATATATACACCGCTCACATGAATTTCATATAGAAAATAGGTCAAGGGTTCCTAATTCCCTCAAATCAAGGTTAGACACAACACTTACCTCGCTCCATAGGCCACTCAATGCTCAATTACAGCTTTTCCTCTAGAATCCACCTCCAACCACTCGTATCTATCCACAAACGACTCAATAATATCAAATATTGCTAAAGAAATCAATTACAAAGCATAGATTTAGATTTTCCAAGTTCTCCCCCAAAAATTCAAAAATCGACTCTCTACCCGCTTGGTCAAAACCCGTGGTTCGGACCAAAATTCATTCACCCTTGAGTCCGATTATGTAATTTGTTTTGAAATTCGACCTCAATTTAAGGTCAAAATTCCAATTATGCAAAAATCCTTAAATCTACCCAAACCCCCAATTTCCACCATGAAAATCCTAGATTTTAGGTTGAAAATTCATGAAATGTAATGGGTAATTGAAAGAAAGTAGGTTTGAATCACTTACCAATAAATTGGAGAAGAAAATCTTATGGAAGAATCGCCTCTAAGTCTCTTGGTTTTGAAAGTTTTGAGAGAATGGTCAATTCCCATTTTTGAGTTCTGTTTTGTATAGTCGGGCGATAGTGCTCATCGTGTTTGCGTATAGCTGCGTCCTAATGACTTACGCAATCGCGAGAGACACAACGCATTCGTGAAGGTATAGTGTGTCTCCCCTTCGCGTTCGCGAGACAGGGCTCATGTTCACATAGCATCCATTAGGTCCCCTACCCAGCCTAGTTAAAGCTACGTGTTCGCGTACGACGGGTCGCGTTCGCGTAGAGAAACCCCCCAATGCTTTGCATTCGTGACCATGGTCTCGCGTTCGCGTAGTGTAAAATTCTCCCCAGTCCCAATTTCCTTTTCACAATCGGGGTTGGACATACGCGATCGCGTAGAAGCCTACACCAGACACTAGCTGAAGCAAAACACCAGATTTTCTAAGTTCAAATCATCTTGTAGCCTATCAAAAACTCATCCGAGCCCTCGGGGCTCCAAACTAAACATGCACACAAGTCCTAAAACATCATACGACTCGCTCGCGCGATTAAATCGCCAAAAATAACACCTAGAACTATGATTTGAACACTAAATCGAATGAAATTTTCAAGAAAACTTTGAAATTCATAATTTCACAACCGGACGTCCGAATTATGCCAAATCAACTCCGTTTCTCACCAAATTTGACAGACAAGTCATAAATAATATAGTGGACCTGCACCGAGATCTAGAACCAAGATATGGACCAGTATCAATAAATCCAGACAATAGTCGATTCTTAAAAATCAAAAATCTTTCAAAATTTCAAATTTCAACAAAAATCAATAACTCGAGATAGGGACCTCCGAATTCGATTTCGGACACAAGTCCAGGTCCCAAATTACGATACGGACCCACCGGGACCGTCGATACACGGATCCGAGTCCTTGCTCAAAATGTTGACAAAGGTCAACTTAAATAATTTTTTATGGAAAAATTCTTATTTTTATTAGTTTGTAACATATAAGCCTCCCAGAATGTCACGACCCAAACCGATGGGCCGTGTTGGGCACCCGGTGCCTTACTCAACTGAGTACCAATGTAATGTATCTTTCTCATTACATGAACATAGGTAAATGGGACAGAAGGACCGTATGAGGTAACAAAAATAAAGCATGCGGAAACACTCGACATAAAACGACCCAACCTGATATACTCACTTATACATATTGACCTACGGGCCTATAAGGCCAAAATAATCACTCTTACACTGAACATAGGCCGACAAGGCCAAACAATCTTTCATATACATGACATATGTCTACAAGCCTCTAAGAGTACATAAACGTCGTAAGGCCGGGACAGGACCCCAACATGCCAATCAATACATTTCTAAATCAAACTGACCAAATAAGCAACTCCGGAGCAAATGGAGTGCACCAACATATTCCGCACCAACATCTTCCCCGGGCAAAAGGGACGTCAGTACAAATAATTTACCGAGTATGAAAGGAATGAAAATCAGTAAACAATAGACATGAGAGAAACATGGAGTAAAAGACTCCACATGTATATCAAAATAGCTATGTGAATAATTTAATATTATAATGTCATGCATATACATTTAAATGTCATACCATGCACGGGTATATGCATTCATAACATCATCAAGCTCTGAGGGCATCCAATCATATCATCTCGGCCACTGTGGGCCAATCATCAACGTATACCAGCTGAATAGGTGGTGGTGCATATATAACGCTGTAACCTTTTTCCATATCCCATATACATATATATATATATATATATATATATATATATATATATATATATATATATATATATATATATATATATATATATATATATGCGCATATAACGCCATCTGGTCATGGGTCAATGTAAATGTATGCAATGCATGACAAGTACGTCAATAAAATCTCTCGGAATGTCATAAGACCATTATGCCTCTGACTAATATCATGAAATAAACCTTATCAACTTACATATTTTCTGAGACCCATGAACAGACGATAGAATAATAAGACATATGGGGGATCAAGAACATAGGAACCTCTAGTATTTTTATGAGTAAAGTCATTTATGGAAGTTGTGCATTTACTCGTTTCGTTTGTATCATATGGATCATGAAAAAAAGAAAGAAGGGATATCCTTGACATACCTGGACCGATTCTCTTGACAATCCCTATAACACATATCAATTGCGACAACACGTAATGGTGGATCGAAGTAGGGAAAAATCCGTATGATGTTCTTGAGAAAGATTATATCGAGCTCCCTTAGAACTGCAAATCCCGTTGCCATTACGTAGTATAAATTTATATGAATTTCTTGGCTGGAGATTCATCACTTTGTAGATTAGATTAAGCACCTCTCTTTTGTGAAGTAACTCACGTTACTAAATACTGGGTATTATAGCTGGGACCGTATTTTACCCCAAAATGTCAAACTTCGACGAAACTCATTTTCTTCGATTTGACTACCTCTTACCTTCACGAATTTAGTTATCACTTATTCTGAAATAGCATAAATTGTTATAAACTCAAAATAATCTCATTCTCGAGCTTACGTCGATTAACTTACGATGAAACTTCAACGTACGAAAATGCGAGATGTAACATCTCCTTTCTGAGCTTATATCAATCTACTTATGGAATACTTTCACGTACGAAAATATGGGGTGTAACATCATTCTCCTCTTTGGAACATTCGTCCTCGAATGTTGACTGATGCACTTATCATTTTCATAACCTATGTCTTCCGAATACTTTAGTACTTTCCTTGTCGTCTAGGCAACTATTACTGTGAATAAATCCAAAGGCCAGGGCATTCCTCCCTTTAGGACTCTTTCTCACGCCATGACTTGTGGTCCGAATCCTTCCAATCTCATAACTGTTGCTACATTCCATCATGCAGTATGTATGACTTCAACTCTTCTCTCACTTCTCCCCCCCCCCCCAGCTTTTAGCAAATCTCTAGGACTCACTTTGGGAACATATACAGAACTTGACAAGATGTCCCTCTGGGCATCTATGGCTTTACTACATCTAAGTATGTCATACTATACCATAAATCTTACTTTGATTTATCGTTAATGAGGTCTGCTACCAAACTCCTGGTTACTTTCGTTGCTTATCCTATATGTATAAATCTAAGTCCTTAATGCTTCTTCCTTACTGTTCATCTTAAGAATGATGGACTATTCTCATCTCATACTTTGTAGATTTTATGCATCCATTGTTGATTCACCTCAATATTGATCTATAATCTACCATTGATAACTTGGCCTTCTATGTAATACTGCCACTAGGGCTCACGTCTTATTGGGGAAACATCTTAAATGGTTAGACTGATCCACCTGGGGCGATACCATGCTTCAATAACCGTATTTTATAGCATCACAATGTGATTCACCTTACGTGGGTACTTTAATCCCTCACGATTCATGAATCCCCTTTTTTCAAATCATTACTCAATCGAAGACCCAAACACCATCCTTTATTTATCACAATTACACCCCCATTCTACTATCATGGCAGCATTCCATCTCTTCTAAATGCTACTAGTCTTAGACTCCTTTGATTTTATTCAGGCCATACTGAGCTTTCTATAACTTAGAGAAACCATCAACTCTTCTTTGTTTTCATGGGCTTAATCCCGGGGACTTATCCATTCTCGTCGCCTTCTCACTCGCATTTTCTTATCCTTACTCATGCCTTCATAAAACCTTGTCGCTCTACCATACTTTAGCTTGTGACCTACACATATCCATTTATATTACTCGCAACCTTGGTTGCACCATAGATTTCCTTTCGTTCCATCTCAGCTTTCTTTAAACGAAGGTAATTACTTTTCCTGGTCTTTCTGCCCCCTTGTTGCATGCATACTTAGCTTATCTTAGTTCCCACACATGCCAGAATTTTTTGGTGCAACTCATATGTTCTCGAATATTACTTTTAATTTTTCTCCTTGTTCATTAGCCACGGCATGTGCCACTTTCTTTTGGAGTGGATATAATTTTGTAGGGAGACTGTGTTTTTTTACATGTCCATTTCTCTTTCAAGTCACCATGTTTAGGTTGAAGTCTTCTTCCTTATTTCCTCAGCTAGTCTTTCATTGTAGTACTTAGGGAGAACCCTCTGACTCTTGTAAAGTTGCGAGCTTGTTATATTGTGTACCCAAAGAAGTTTTCGATGTTCTTACTCACCTATAAATTTACATACCTCTGTGCACTTGTGCTCGTGCGGTTGCTTCTAAACTGAAGTTTTGATTGTCTTCCCAGTGGCATTCTCTTTTATTTCAGTAATACTCATACGATACCTTTAACCACCCCAAATCCTATCTGAATATTTCTCAAGGGTTCCGATGTCATATTTGCGAGACTGAATTCCCCATGTTAGGGTTCACTGTGTTTATCTTACATGATATGTTGATTTGTCTGTAACCTCTTGTCTAGCCATGACTAGGCTCTTCCCGAATCAACCACTAATTACTCGTTGGCCCATTCTCATATAAATGTTCCACATAATCTTTCTTGGGTCATTTCCTTTGTCTTAACTTGCGTCCCGCACTGGCTTCTTATCAATCAATAACATCTGGGGTAGGAACCCTTACTTCCCCTCCTTGACGTCGCATTTGCATAATGTTCTGGAATCATAGCATATCTGCAGGATTTGAATAAGTGTAATCTCATCCCTTTCTCATTTTTATCGTATTCTTCCTTTATCATTCCATAGTTACTAGCACCACTTAATTCTGACTTAATGCTGCATCACTTATATTCCTCTAAGATTTAATGCTACGACGAGCTACTTATAGATGTTTTACCTCTTCCTCTTAGGCGTCTTTTCACATCATCGATGACCCTTACTCGCCTAGCGGTAATCCCTCTGTACCAAGGATAACAAAATTCCTTACTTACAAGGGAGACACCTAGTGTAACTGGCACATACAGTCCCTTAAGATTAACTTTGCTCACATTGCTTTCTTTAAGGAAGCGTCTTCCTAAGTAACCATTCTCTGAATTTCTCATAAATCTTCTTCTGTGGTCCATTATATTATCGCCAGAGTGCAATATGAAATTCTCATGATGTCGACCATAAACAAATCACTCAGTCCCTAATTCATGTTTAGTTTATCTTGTTCACCAGTCCATACTGATTTATATTACTCTGGGTCTAACTTTTCCTTCAGGTAGTCGCATTGGAGCCACAACTTATTTCTCGAAATAAGGATATGACTTTATGGCCTATACTCTTTTGTTGTCTCAAGGTCTGTCACCTCTCGTAATTTCATTCACTTGAATATAGACTCTGTAATATTGTCATATTTTTATCTACCGTTGTCATCCATGCATCATATCTTACTCATAATGCTTCATTAACTCTATTCTTATTTCCCGCTAACATTTATGTCTATCACTTTATTCTGAAAACTCAAACAAAACATTCTTTTGCTTTTAGTGCCCCTTGCTCAATCCATTGGCTCTTCGGGTTGCCTAACATTCTCTCTCTACTAAGGACGGGAGCCATACTAAGGTAATATTTATCCCTTCCAGGATTCCAGTGCCTATTTTTGTAAAAGAAAAAATTGAACACTCTAGTATTCATATCTAGTTGGACTATTCTAGAGTGCACCATTTGGGTGTCTCACAAGGAGATCTATTAGCACATTTGCAATGTCCTTTGAAAATGTTAACTAAGGCAAACAATCCATCCACCATTTTAGGACACTATGACCCCAGCCGGATCCTGATATCCGTCCTTCTCTTAACTATTTTTGTTAGCCCCCATAGGGCATAACTAAGGTGGGTGTGGCCATTTGTACATACCTCTGTTACAGTTGAAGGTAACTTAAGATGCTTATATTTCTCTACCTGAATTGTAATACTGATAATCTTTATTAACTGGGTGCCTCATACCCTTCTTCACCTTGCTTCTTTTTACTTGTTGAAACTTGTATCTTCCTTCTGAATCTGTCATTGCTTTTCACCATATGGGTGGATATATATTCATGCCTTAAGGCTCCTTATCAAGAAGCTTACACACATGTTCTGCTGAAAACTTCACATTTACTCATCATAAGCATAATGCAAAATCATGTTCCACTGACTCAACTCTTCCACATCCACATTCAATCCCTTACCAACCGTCTTTCTAGATGTAGGCATCGTCATATTACGAATAAGATAGAGTTTAGGAAATTGAGTTCTTACAACTGAGATCTACCACACGATCTAGAGTAAGAAGAAAGAGTGACAGTCCTAAATGCCCTGTAGCCTCCTGCTTATAAGTGTGGTGCACAACACACCCATAAACAAGACTCTACTAGACATGTCTTGTAGACTCCGTAGGACAGAACTTCTCTGATACCACTTCTGTCACGACCCAAATCGATAGGCCGCGACGGGCACCCGGTGCCTTGCTTAACCGAGTACCAACATAACATATCTTTCTCATTACATCAACATGGGTAAATGGGACAGAAGGGTCGTATGAGGTAACAAGAATAAAGCTTGAGGGAACACTCGACATAAAATGACCCAACCTAATATACTGACTTATACATATGACCTACGGGCCTATAAGGACAAAATAATCACTTGTACACTGAACATAGGCTGACAAGGCCATACAATCTTCCATATACATGACATATGTCTACAAGACTCTAAGATTACATAAATATCATAAGGTCGGGCAGGGCCCCGACATACCAATCAATACATGTCTAAATCATACTGACCAAATAAGCAACTCCGGAGAAAATGGAGCGCACCAACATCTTCCGTTGAGCTGATAGACTACTTGGAGGACTCTCAACCTGTCCATTGGTACCTGCGGGCATGAAACGCAGTGTCCCCATGCAAAAGGAACATCACTACAAATAATGTACTTAGTATGTAAGGAATGAAAATCAGTAAACAATAGACATGAGAGAAACATGGAGTAAAAGACTCCACATGTATATCAGAATAGCTCTGTGAATAATTTAATATTATAATGTCATGTATATGCATTTAAATGTCATATCATGCATGGGTATATGTGTTCATAACATCATCAAGCCTCTGAGGGCATCCAATCATATCATATCGGCCATTGTGGGCAAATCATCAATGTATACCAGCTGAATAGGTGGTGGTGCGTATATAACTCCGTAACCTTTTTCCATATCCCATAAACATATATACAAATATATATGCGCGCATATAATGCCATCTGGTCATGAGTCAATGTAAATGTATGCAATGCATGAGAAGTACGTTAATAAAATCTCTCGAAATGTCATAAGACCATTATGCCTCTGACTAATATCATGAAATAAACTTTATCAACTTACATATTTTCTGAGACCCATGAACAGACGATAGAATGATAAGAAAGATGGGGGATCAAGAACATAGGAACCTCTAGTATTTCTATGAGTAAAGTCATTTATGGAAATTGAGAATTTGCTCGTTTCATTTGTATCGTATGGATCATGCCAAAAATAAAGAAGGGATAGCCTTAACATACCTGGAATGATTCTCTTGACAATCCCTATAACACTTGTCAATTGCGACAGCATGTAACAGCGGATCGAAGTAGAGAAAAATCCATATGATGTTCTTGAGAAATATTATATTGGGCTCCCTTAGAATTACAAATCCCGTTTCTATTACGTAGTATAACTTCGTATGAATTTCTTGGCTGGATATCCATCACTCTGTAGATTAGATTAAGCACCTCTCTTTTGTGAAGTAACTCTCGTTACTAATATTTTATTTTGCTGAAGCAATGTACAATGCTATGGAGATTAGACATGTCTCTCCTAGTGAATTTTGAGATATTTTTTACCTTGTGGGAGGGGAGCCCCACTTAGGTGATGACTAAGCCCCAATACTCTCTTAATGTTCCATCTTACAACATGGAGTAAGAGTCACAATTTGATTTTTTGAGCCTTTATCACTTGCTGCCACGTGGGGCTCTTTAAACTTATCCAAAGATCTTGATTTATTAATTGATCTCCCACTAAAATTAATAATTACCCAATTATCCATATAATCAAGAATTATCTCAAGTTACTCAAAATACTACTCACTTTTAACATACTTTATACACCTTATAATCACGATCATGTGGTACCTTGTATGGCACTAGTCCATAAATACTAGGTATTATAGCTCAGACCGTATTTTACCCCAAAATGTCAAACTTCGGCAAAACACATTTTCTTCGATTCGCTTACCCTCTTACCTTCACGAATTTAGTTATCACTTGTTTTGAAATAGCATAAATGCTTATAACCTCAAAATAATCTCATTCCCCAGCTTACGTCGATTAACTTACGAAGAAACTTCAACGTACGAAAATGTGGGATGTAACATCTCATTTTTGAGCTTATATCAATTTAATTATGGCATACTTTCACGTACGAAAACATGAGGTGTAACGCGGAAGAACACCCGGACTGTGCACGTAAATCGAGGAAGGCTAAAATGAGGTTTTTGAGACCTCGAAACATAGAATTAGGTTCTAAAATAGAAGATGACCTATCGGGTCATCACAATTTTATTCTTCCAAAATAGTAATTACTGTCTCTTCCAGAGCTCTCAATTAATTTTGTACTACCACATATTCATCAACATCCATATGGTGAATATCTCTTTCAAGGAGAAAGTTATACCATTATGATCATGGTCAAAATCAGTATAGGCAAGATATGTTGCTTCCATTACTTTTGCCCTGTAATAATCACATTGCCATAATACTTTTCCATAATCACAATAGGTACGTGATCAATGACCATTCATGTTATAAGATTGAAATTATTTTCTTATTCATCTCAAACCTTCTTCTAGAAGTGAGTGTGGTATATTCACTACCACTAGCACGTTCATATTCTTCCAAGAATGAATATGTACTCTATATCACATACTGTCACATTCACATCATGAATGGACCATAATCATTTATATGTACTTTACAAAATCTCATGTGAATTCGATGACAAACATTACTTTCACTAAGTGAAGGATTATTTTGAGAATCCTTATAATTCTTATTACCACAATGATAACGATTATAAAATTGTCTATTGCCACGTCCACATCCCTTCACGGTACTAATTTTGTCTTCTTTCAGACTTATTACATATTGCTACCACATTCTCTTAAGGGAACGAGGAAGGAAATTCAATGGGACGGGTTTCCACTTCTAGTGCTCATAATCATACATGAATTTGATCATGGCAAGGCATAGAAATATTATCACTTCGAGTGGTTATAATTTCTTACAAACTCCATTAGAGTTATAATCAAAATGTATTATCTTTGATTATATTTAAATCAAATTATAGAATTTCAAGAATTTAAAAGAGAAAAATAAGGTAAAATACTTACCTAAAATCCATAATTTATTCCTAAAGGATGTTCATGGAACAATTGACAATCATTATGATCAATATTATGTACAAGTTGAGCACCATGCACGTCCACCAAATCCTGCTGACCAAAGCAGGTTCCTCTACTCAATTGGATAGAGTATCATGCTGACGTTATAAAACAATAAAAGAAGAAAAAGATCATTGCATAGAAAAGTAGAGAGAAGATTCTTATTGATTTGAAATGAATTACGAGGGAATAAAACACCTCTATTTATAGGGGAAAAGTGACTTAGCCACCAAGTAACAAACCCTAAAATCTCTCTAAAATATAGATATTCACCTTAAAATACAATTCTATTTATAACACCCAATTGTAGAGGGAGAATAATACAGTGAAAGAAGCGTAGTACTTAATAAATTGAGATCAAAGAATAAACAAAAACAATTTAGTTACATTATTAGTTTATTAATATTTTATTAAAGGGCGTGAAAAAGGTAAACATGACAAATAAAATAGTTTTCAAGAATTATAACATTTTAGCAACACCTTATCTCTTATCCGCATCAGATTTTGGAAGTCTTTTTCTATAATATTTCTATAGGCAAAATACATAAGTAGATGTAATGACTCGACCAATCGTTTTAAGAATTACTTTTCTGTTTAGAGGCATAAGGTCTCGAGCAGCTTCGTATTAAGTGTTATGACTTTCGTGTATGCTCGAGTTCAGTTTTCGAATGATCCGGGGTCAATTTGGAAAAAGAATTCCTATTTTAGAAGCTTAAGCGGTAAGAGTTGACCGAAGCTTTGACTTTTGTGTAGAAGAATCTGAAATGGCATTTTGATATTTCCAATGTCTTCATACGGTGATTTGTGTCTTAGGCCTGCGTCCGGATTTGGATTTGGAGGTCCGTAGGGTAATTTTAAGCATTTCGGCGAAATTGAAAAGTTGAAGTTTTGGAAGGTTGAGAGGTTTGACCGAGGGTTGAGATTGATTATATCGGGGTCGGAATGTGATCTCGAGAGTTGGATTAGCTATGTTATGCCATTTGGGACTTGCATGCAAAATTTGACGTCATTCCGGATTGATTTGGTATGTTTCGGCACGAGTTTTGGAAGTTGGAAGATATGAAAGTTCATAAATTCGATTCGTGGAGCAATTCATAGTTCTGGTATTGTTTGAAGTGATTTGAGACCTATATAGGGTGCGTAGGTTATGTAACTTGTTGGTATATTCAGAAGGAGTCCTGAGGGCCTCGGATGTGTTTTAGATAGGTTACAAGCCATTTCTGCAGGTTTTTGAGTTATTGGTTTCTGGTGTGTGATAACCTTCTTCGTGATCGTGTAGTGTATTGTTGACTTGCCATATTTATCCTTCATCATGTTCATGACTTTCCATAAGGTTCATGATCGCGAACCTGTGACTTCTGCTGCATCGCATTCGCATTCCCTTCTTCTGTGTTCGCGTAGAGCCTTTATTTGTGGGTAATGTCATTCTTCTACGCTCTCATGCATCATTCCGCGATAATGCGTTTATGGGAAAGTCATTGATTCTTCTTTGTGATCGCATGTATATTTCCGTGATCACTATGTGCAAATACCTGGGCAGCAGAATATATCTTCCAAATCGAAGGTTTGGCCATTTTTATCATATTTTTGAATTGTAGAGCTCGGGTTTGAGCGATTCTTCGTGAGTTTTTCAAACAAATCATTGGGATAAGTGTTATTCACCCGAAATTTATTATATTCCATGATTCTATCTTTATTTTTATCTTGTAATTAGTGTTTCGAGTTTAGGAAAATGGGAACTTTGAAGAAATCTTTCAAAATGTAAAATGATGTTTTGAAGGACGAATTGATGTCAGAAATTGATAATTTTGGTATGGTTGAACTCGTATCGGAACGAGTGTTCGGATTTTATGAATTTTGTTGGGTTTCTAGGTGTGGGCCCGGTAGTTAACTTTTGGGTTGACTTCTTAGTTTTTTATAAAGATTGAAGCTTTATTATCCGGAATAGTTTCTTATGAGTTTTATTTATGATTTGAAGTTATTTTGGCTAGATTTGATCCGTCCAAAGTTGTTTCACTCAAGAAGTTCATTTTAGAGTATTGTATAGCTTCTGCGAGGTAATATCTTGCCTATCCTTGTGTGTAGGGGAAATAACTCTCAAGATTTGAATCTTTGGTGCTAATTGTGTCATGTGAAGTCCGTGTACGCGAGGTGACGAGTACGTGCTCGGGCTTATTTGTAGAAATTTGACCGTGTAGGGTTCTTAGGTTCTTATGTCCATCAAATATGAAGTTGTGTTGTCATGTTAAATTCCCCATTTACTAAATCCACCCTTGCGTGCCTTAATTGGAATTAATTGCTCCATGTTTTACCTTATTGTCGATTAAATCTTATGTGCCTTAACTGAAGTTGTTGCCTCTTTTTATTGCTATGTTATCATTTCCGTAATTATTTATCCTTGATTGAAGTTATTATTATATTTTTCATAATTTCCTATCATTAGTTGAAGTTATTATTATCTTTTCGATAATTTGCTTATCCTTAATTGAATTTGTTGAATCTCTTCCGTAGTTGCTCCACCCTAATTGAAGTTATGTTATCCCTTATCATTGTTGACTTACCCTTAAATGGTGTCATTGGTTCATGTTACCCCTCTTATCGTTGAATTATACTTATGTGGAATCATTGCTACACAGTATCTCTTCCTTGTTGATTTATTGCTATGTTGTACCATTATTTCCTGCTTTGTCTTTCTTTGTGAGTTCGTTCTTCCGTCTCTCTGTGTTCTGGAGTACCTGAGTTGATTTACTTGTCGTATTCTTGTGTTATTGTCATTGTTGATGCGGTATTTTGTGTTGTGTTTGCACTAGGTTTGTGTCATGCAGTTGTTATTGTGTTTGCATGAGGTTTCTGTCATGCGGTTGTTATTGTGTTTGCACGAGGTTTCTGTCGTGCGGTTGTTATTGTGTTGCACGAAATTTCTGTTGCTATTGTGTTGCACGAGGTTTCTGTCGTGCTGTTGTTATTGGAACGCATGCGATGAGATAAAGTGGGCTTGAAACGCATGGCTAGTAGGGGAACTATTAGAAGCCTTGCAGTGTGATAAGGTGGGCTAAAACGCATGATGCTATTTTGGGAAAATGATTTTCACAACTAAATATAAAGGTCCCGCAGTGACATAAGAAAAGTTATGATTCATTTTTACTATTTGAGACTACGAGAAGGTACTTTGGGAGGGCTCTATTGTCATTTCCCCTTTTCTATGCAGTTGTCTTTGATTTTTGTTTTCCTTAGCATACTACTAACTGTTTTCCTCCGTGTTGCTCTATTTTCTCTCTTCTATGTAGCTAATCTTGTTGTGCTTGTCATTACGCCCACTTCATTGATGTCTTATTTACACTGCATATTTCGTGGTGATCGTTTCTTATGTGCCATTTCTTATCTCTAATTTGTACTCTTAATTGTGGATTTGAATTGTGGTAGAACACTTGCACAAGCATACACGTAGATGAATCACCCTTATCGGGATATGAGTCCTTACATTATTGACCATTACATGTACTCGTATCTACTTGTCTTCTGTGTGACAGTTGTCCTCTTGGCACGTGAGTCGTCCGTGAGGTAATGAATTGAAATGTGGGCACAAGGTGCCAAGTGATTAGGGTTCAAGAATTGGGACCAGTGAGTTGTGATTATGAGGTTCGGTACCTCGTGGAAATGCTTGAATAAATCTGGTGTGAAAGTGGTTCTTCTTGTTGAGTTGTTGCTGGTTTTCTTTTATTTGGTCTCACTAACTTAGACTGTGTTCAGTTTACTCTATAACATTATCACCTGACTACTTCTTGTTAGATATGGTTGTTACTAGTGTATCATTGCAAGTATTGTTTTGTATTCCATATCATTCCTAGCTTTATGTTAATATTATTCTCTGTTAGTTCACCTTCACCCTTATTCAGGTAAGCCTAGCAGTTACTGAATAACAACAATAATAAAAGGAAAACTAACAGTCTTGCTATAGAATCTCAACAGAATGAACAAGCTTTCCCATAATCGGTAATACAAGTCATAAGCTCTACGAATCTTCAACAACTTCTAAGTACAACTGTTTGGAAATAGATACAACAGTGTATGAATAATAAATACAAAGAAGGTGACTCGGACGCCTGCGAACGTAACGGCAGGTTACCTTGAGTCTCCTCGGCAATCATCCACACAGCTACTATAATATATACCTGGATCTGCACACAAAAATATGCAGAAGTGTAGTATGATCACATCACAGCGGTGCCCAGTAAGTATCAAGACTAACCTCGGAGGAGTAGTGACAAGGACTATTCAAGACACCACTGGTTTACAAAAATAAATAACATGTATATAAAAATGACCGAACGTGACATCTATCTAAGACTTCATGGAATAATTTACAACAATGATAATATAAAGTGGAAGGAAATTACAGAATCAATCACGAAACAGCACAAAAATACACAGAGAGATGAATAGCAAAACAAGCCGAATTGAAAGGAAACACAATACAACAGAGAACACCAATAATTCAAATCCACGTCGGTTTGTTCACATCGGGCCTTAGCCATTAAAATCCATAACTGGTAGAAATATTTAAACAGCCGTTCATATGAAAAATTTTTACAAATAAAATCATTTTTAGTATGGAAGAGTTTCCTTTGAAAACATATTTTCTCCAAAAGCAGATTTAAGTATATTTAAGCGAGAGAATTACGTAAAACATAGTTTCTTTCAAAATACGAAACTTCCCAAAGATGCTTTCCCAATAAATGACTTCCAACTATAATTTTAGGCAAGGGTAGTGCTTTTCAAATATACCTTCGATGTAAAAGTCATTCAAGTATAATCATTTCAAAACCATTGCTTTTTCAATAATACTTTTCAATAACATCTCTTGATCAAAATCTCCTCAAGATTTATCCACCGGAACTCAATCCGTAACTCAGAAATTTCCGTGCAGTACAGGAGGAATATCAAATCTTTCCAATAAATGCAATAAGAGATCATTTGGAATATCCAAATTTAGAACAACGGATGAGAATGCAAAAACAAGTGCACGGCATCACCCATCGGGCTTTTACTCTCATCATTACCAAAACAAGTGCATGGCATCACCCTTCGTGCTTTACTCTCATCCTCACCAAAACAAGTGCACGGCATCACCCTTCGTGCTTTACTCTCATCCCCACCAAAACAAGTGCACGGCATCACCCTTCGTGCTTTACTCTCATAACATGGCACGGCATTATCCTTCGTGCTTTAATATCATAACATGGCACGACATTATTCTTCGTGCTTTAATATCATAACATGGCACGACATTATCCTTCGTGCTTTTACACTCTCATCCTCACAATATACGATATCACCCTTCGTTCTTTACACTCTTCCTCACCCAAACAATATCAAGAACAACAGTTTGGCAAGGAAAAAATAACAATATGACCCATAAATCACCACATCCCGGCAAGGGAGTCAACAATACAAACAATATCATTAACAGCATAAATAGTAATAGAAACCATCACATCCCGGCAAGGGAGTCAACAATACAAACCATATCATTAACAGCATAAACAATAATAGAAACCATCACATCCCAGCAAGGGAGTCATCAATACAAACCATATCATTAACAGCAGAAACAGTAATAGAAACCATAACATCCCGGCAAGGGAAACAGCTATAACCAATCTCACCTAAATAGTTAACTTCACAGAATAAACTCAACTTCAACAAAGGCCTAGTAATAGGCAACATCAAGGAAATACCAATAACATAAATGTCTAACAATTAGACCTAAGTAGCACTTAAGGGAATAGTCATATAAATCACATAACATGGCACGGAATGTCCCCTCGTGCTAACATAACATAACATGGCACGGAATGTCCCCTCCTTCTAACATAACATAACATGGCACAGAATGTCCCCTCGTGCTAACATAACATAACATGGCACGGAATGTCCCTTGTGCAAACATAACATAACATGGCATGGAATGTCCCATCGTGCTAACATAACATAACATGGCACGGAATGTCCCCTCGTGCTAACATAACATAACATGGAACGGAATGTCCCATCGTGCTAAATAACATAAACACAATTTAATAAGGGAAATCAACAATAAGAACCATAAATCACAACATCCCGGCAAGGGAGTCGACAATGAAAACAATATCATTTACAGCATAAACGGTAATAGAAACCATAACATCCCGGCAAGGGAGTCAACAAGGCAAACAACAGCATCAACAACGAAATAATAAGAGAAACCACACAATCCCAGCAAGAGAAATAGCTATAACCAATCTCACTTAAATAGTTAACTTCACGGAATAAACTCAACTTCAACAAAGGCCCAGTAATAGGCAACATCAAGGAAATACCAATAACATAAATGTCTAACAATTAGATCTAAGTGGCACTTAAGGAAATAGTCATATAAATCACAATGTAAGACTCACGGGCATGCTTGACTCCAACGAATAGATGTTCCAACTATGACTAGTCAACTATAAGGCTAGATGACACTAATTATAGTCAATTGGGCAAGCTAGGAAGAAAATATAGCATGATGATAAGAGAAGTAAAATATTCAGTTAAGTCAAGCAAGGTCAAATAGACAACAAAGGAATCCAAAAATAGGTAATTCTAATTTAAACAGGAAGGGAAAAAATTACAACCAAGGATTCAAATGTAACAATTATAAATCATACACAGGTAATATAAGAACCTGCGAATCCTAAAAGGACAATCTAATTGCAAATAAGTCCGAGTACATACTCGTCACCTCGCATATTCGGACTACAATCAACAAGGAAGACTCAATCCTAAGGGGTAGTTCCCCCACACAAGGTTAGGCAAGATACTTACCTCAAAGACGACAACCCGGTACTCAAAAATAGACTTCTCGGGCAGAAAGAACTCCGGACGGCTCACAATCAACTAAAACTATTTCAAAATACACATAAAACGTATAAGGAACTATTCTGAATAATAAAGTCTCAATCTTTACAAAATTATAAAAATCGACCCAAAAGTCGACCCCCGGGCCCGCACATCAGAACCCAACAAATTTTACAAATTCCAATTACCCATTCCGGTACGAGTTCACCCATACTAAATTTATCCAATTCCGATAACATTTGGTCTTTCAAATCATGAATTTACATCTTAGAAATTTTCTTTCAAAACCCACAATTCCCTAAACCCAAAATACAAATTAAATGATAAAAACAAGAACTAATTCGAGAAATATAGTTAATTCTAGTGGAAGAGCACTTACCCATTCGATTTGTGTGAAAAACCTTTCAAAAATAGCCAAGAACCGAGCTCTAGAAGTCAAAATATGTTAAAAATGGTGAAACCCCCGATTTTGAGAACTTATATTTTGCCCAGGTATTTTGTGCATTGGGATTGTGGATAAAACTATGCGATCGCATAGAAGAAAAGATTTTACTGACCAAAACATGCTACACGATCGCGTAGAGACGAATGTGATCGCATAGAAGAAAAGCTGCCACTGACCAAACATGCTATGCGATCGCGTGGAGATTAATGTGATCGCATAGAGGAACAATATGCTACTGCCAAACGCTACCCTATGCGATCGCGAAATTGGGGAGTGATCGCATTGAAGAAAAACTGGGGATCGGAATAGCACTTTGCGATCACGACTCTTCCTATGCGATCGCCTAGAAGGAAACCAGATGACAGGTTCAGTAGTGAAAAAATGAGGAAAATTGACCCGAAGAAAATCCGTAACACACCCGAGACCCCGGGGACCCCGTCCAACCACACACACAAGTCATATAACATAACACTAACTCTCTCAAGGTTTCAAACACATATAACAACACTAAAATGATGAATTAGACCAAAAATAAATAAAATTCCTCAAAACTTCTTTAAACATTAAATTTTGCATTTAAGGTCTGAATCACGTCAAACTAAGTCCGTTTCTTACCAAATTTCACAAATATAAGACATATTGAACCTGTTCTGGGCTCCGGAACCATAATAAGGGCCCGATATCACAGGTTTCACATCAGATTTCATTTTCAAAAAACTTTATATTTTTCAAAAAATAATTTTCTTTAAAAATTCATTTCTCGGACTTGGGACCTCGGAATTCGATTCCGGGCATACGCCCAAGACCTATATTTTCCTACGGACCCTTCGGGACCGTCAAATCACTGAACCGGATCCGTTTACCAAAAACATTGACCGAAGTCAACATTATTCAAATTTCTAATACAAAACTATCATTTTTTCATATAAAGGCTTTCCGGCTACACGCCCGGGCTGCGCACGCAAATAGAGGTGAGATAGAAGGAGGTTGGAACACAGAATTAGCTAGAAATATACGGGATGACCTTTTGTATCATCACATCCTCCCCCTCTTAAACAAATGTTCGTCCTCGAACGTGCCAAGATTCACCTTGAACTCATCCAATCGCTGATGGTATACTTTCAACACATAGCCGCGGGTGATCCCACGTCACCCCAACCCACACAAGCCCGATGAAACAATCACAACCGCAACATAGCCTTCACATCACCACTGATAAGCCTCATACCTCTACTTCTCACCCTCTACTCATTTACTAAAGACTCGATTCTAAATCCATATTCGGCATTAGCCTCAATCAGCTGCATCGACTCATGACTACACCCACAAGGCACGACCACACAACATAGCACATCACACATAGGCTCAAATAACACTTTTGATCATAATGGCTGCCCGAAATCAACTCAACATTGGCAATTAGCCCCACATCTGAAGAACTTTGTTTCCAAACCTCGTAACGCTGATAATGATGCAATGAACAGGAAGGCTTCATTATTAAACACCCAAGTCACCAGTCGCAACTGACACCACCGGGCACACATCCCGCACACTAAAATAAAAAAACACATAACGAAATGACTGAATATGAAAATGGAAACATATAAAGGAACTATCAAACAATCCCATAGGCACAACTCTCTATCAACACCGACTTACCAAAAGAAATATAACAAGGAAGAAGCAAAGCATATGAACAAATCACAAGGATACCATCCTGATAAAATTTCCATTGTGGTAATCAGCCTGGTCCAAACATATCAAATCACAAATATCACGAGGACCTCGTCCTCAACTCTGAATCACATACCGAAAATATATCACACCAATTGAAATTCCTCCACTAGTTCATCTCAGCTGATAAAATCATAATGTTAATTGAACTCACATCTCCATGGAGTATTAAACCACAACTCGTAAACAAAATGTTTAGGAAAAATCACATAAAGCTTACAACGAAGAACAACAAGGACTCACTGCCAGTTTCACTTCTATCAAGAATGAATAAGACAACGATAGACACGGGCTACTACTTAGAATCTCCCAACAGGAGCAAACACAAAATGGAGTGCAAACATGGAACTCACTCATAAATGAAACAACAAATAAGGGAACTCGTCCCGACCAACAGAACTATAATGAAATACAATTGGTGCCCCTCTGTAACACATCAAAACATACCTGGGTGATGATATCTGGCACAACGACCTCTATTTTACTATATGAAACACAACAATGGGCCGGGTCTCCCCCTCTTAGGCGCCTTCTACTCACCTGAATACCCTGCTACCACATACCTACCTGAATCCTGGAACAATCTCTCACCATGTGGCTAACATCTACACGCTGAAAACAATCTCTCTACCGACATGGATGTGGAAAACACACAATGTGAATCCTCTGTGACCTATGAGTACATGAAATCCCATGCGAAGCTGGTAATGCAAACTGAACTGGTTGACCCACAAAACTTCTACCGTGTCACACCTTGCCTCCATAATACGGACCAGTAGATTCCTCCAGTCTACGAGGCCTCCTTGCCTCCCTGAACTGTCTCCCTGATCTCATTTGTCCTCTCGCTCCCGGTCCCACATGCGCTCTAACTGGCGAGCGATCCCTACTACCTGCTGAAACGAGGCATCCTACTCTAACTCTCGAGTCCCGCTGAATCGAATATCATGCCTGAATCTCCCAAATGACTCTACGGACTCATATCCTAACTGAAGCAACAAAGCGAAGTGCATGTCTGGACAACTCACTGAATCTAGCGGCATGCCTCAATAGTGACACAGCGCCCTGGCACAACTGCTCAAACTGCACGCATCGTACATCCCGAAGGAACTGAGGTGCGACCTCCCTCAAAACATCTCCAAAAACTAAATCCACGCTAGTGAAGCTAACTCGGCCAGGTTACCCCCAACTCATATGCCTCCACCACTGATCAACCCACTACTCTGAACCTGAGACATGACAAAAGAAAATCCACTCGTCTCCATAATATCCGAAGCACGAGGAATATAGTGACACTCTTCCAGAAAACCCTGGGCATTATCTGCCGCCAATCCACTGAAAGATAGAAGAGTGGTACTTCCAGTACCTCTCAATTCCAAGGTATTCTTCCTCCGATACTGCTACCCTAACCATGGCTGAACTGAAACCAAATGTCGTGTTGTCATGACAACGGGTACCTGACCAATGTGATCTCGCTGCTCTGGAGTGTAGATGGTGGGGAGTCTGAACTCCTCCCCTGATCTATGAAGCAACTGGTGCACTAGAATCAACCTTGCCTGAGTCGATGTACCAATTGTACTCAAAACTGCGCTCAGGTCTCCTGAAGTCCGGGGTAGCAACAGGCACCCCCAGTACCTTTCCCCCAACTAGAACTACTGGCGACTCCTCAACGGCTGCTTTGGTAGGCATCTCAACTACGGCACGTGCTCCTCGTCGATCTCTACCTCTGACCCTTGCGACATTTACTTTGGGGTAACATCATCAGGAACTGCAACTCGTGTCCTCACCATCGGTGAGAGAATGGAAAGATAATTTCAAACTTCAAGATCAATGAATTCGCACGATAGGGATGAAGGAAGTGAAATTGTCCTAATGGTTTCGTAGCCTCTCAAAGATATGTACAGACGTCTCTAAACCGATCCGCAAGACTCTACTAAACTCGCTTATGACTCGTAGCACCTATGAACCTAGAGCTCTGATACCAACTTATCACGACCCAATTTCCCTCCGTTGGGTATCGTGATGGAACCTAGTCTTAGGGACTAGGTAAGCCTAGTAGTTACTGAATAACGACAATAATAAAAGGAAAACTAACAGTCTTGTTATAGAATCTCAACAGAATGAACAAACTTTCCCAAAACTGGTAATACAAGTCATAAGCTCTACGAATCTTCTACAACTTCTAAGTATAACGATTTGGAAATAGATACAACAGTGTATGAATCAAAGAAGGTGACTCCGACACCTGCAAACGCAGCAGCAGGTTACCTTGAGTCTCCTCGGCAATCATCCACACAGCTACTATAATATATACCTGGATCTGCACATAAAAATGTGCAGAAATATAGTATGAGCACACCACAGCGGTACCCAGTAAGTATCAAGACTAACCTCGATGGAGTAGTGACGAGGACTAGTCAATACACCACTGGTCTACAAAAATAAATAACAAGTATATAAAAATGACCGAACGTGACATCTATCTAAGACTTCACGAAATAATTTACAACAATGACAATATAAAGTGGAAGGAAATTACAGAAATCAATCACGAAACAACACAAAAATACACAGAGAGATGGACAGCAAAACAAGCCGAATCGAAAGGAAACACAATACAACAGAAAACACCAATAATTCAACTCCACGTCGGTTTGTTCACATCGGGCCTTAGCCATTAAAATCCATAACTGGTAGAAATCTTTAAACAGCAGTTCATATGAAAATCTTTTACAAATAAAATCATTTTTAGTATGGAAGAGTTTCCTTTGAAAACATATTTTATCCTAAAGTAGATATAAGTATATTTAACCGAGAGAATTACGTAAAACATAGTTTCTTTCAAAATACGAAACTTCCCAAAGATGCTTTCCCAATAAATGACTTCCAAATATCATTTTAGGCAAGGCTAGTGCTTTTCAAATATACCTTCGATGTAAAAGTCATTCAAGTATAATCATTTCAAAACCATTTCTTTTTCAATAATACTTTTCAATAACATCTCTTGATCAAAATCTCCTCAAGATTTATCCACCAGAACTCAGTCCGTAACTCAGAAATTTCCATGGTACAAGAGAAATAACAAATCTTTCCAATAAATGCAATAAGAGATCAGTAGGAATATCCAAACTTAGAACAACGGATGAGAATGCAAAAACAAGTGCACGGCATCACCCTTCGTGCTTTTACTCTCATCCTTACCAAAACAAGTGCACGACATCACCCTTCGTGCTTTTACTCTCATCCTCACCAAAACAAGTGCATGGCATCACCCTTCGTGCTTTACTCTCATCCTCACCAAAACAAGTTCACAGCATCACCCTTCGTGCTTTACTCTCATCCTCACCAAAACAACTGCACGGCATCACCCTTCGCGCTTTACTCTCATAACATGGTACGGCATTATCCTTCGTGCTTTTACACTCTCATCCTCACAATATACGATATCACCATTCGTTCTTTACACTCTTCCTCACCAAACAATATCAAGAACAACAGTTTGGCAAGGAAAAAATAACAATATGACCCATAAATCACCACATCCCGGCAAGGGAGTCAACAATACAAACCATATCATTAACAGCATAAACAATAATAGAAACCATCACATCCTAGCAAGGGATTCATCAATACAAACCATATCATTAACAGCAGAAACAGTAACAGAAACCATAACATCCCGGGAAGGGAAACAGCTATAACCAATCTCACCTAAATAGTTAACTTCACGGAATAAACTCAACTTCAACAAAGGCCTAGTAATAGGAAACATCAAGGAAATACCAATAACATAAATGTCTAACAATTAGACCTAAGTAGCACTTAAGGGAATAGTCATATAAATCACATAACATGGCACGGAATGTCCCCTCGTGCTAACATAACATAATACCGTGCCATGTTATGATATTAAAGCACGAGGGGCTACTTATGATTTTACTCCATTCATTTTCATACCAAATCCTTTGTTTTAAAGTTGTTAAAGATGTGCATTCTTTAAAGGACTCTTTCTGAAGTTGATTTTAAGGCATGATGATTTCGTATATCTATGTTATACTATTAGAAAGTAAGGCACTGTATATTGTGACTTGATGGCATTGATTTTATGTGTTTCCTTGCTACTTAGACTTGATTTATTTTCATTACTACTGAGTTGGCGTACTCACATTACTCCCTGCACCTCTGTGTGCAGATTCAGGAGCAGATATCGAGCATTAGTCTTTATTCCGCAGCGGAGCCGAATATTTGGGATATAGAGGTAGCTGTTCAGCGTTCGCATCATCTCTGTTTTCCCTTCTTGTTGTATTTAGATTTGATTCGAAGGTTTTGTATTATAATAGTTTATTTTGGCTTATTTCTCTAGATGCTCATGACATGTTGGCTCCGGGTTTTGGGGGTTCGTAGTATTGTATAATATTGGCCTATTATATTAAGTAATTTTCTTTATATTTTTATGAAATGCTTGAAACTTGAATGGGATTTTCAAAAGAAATTGCGAGCATGCAGTGGTCGGCTAGCCTAGTTTCACGATAGGCGCCATCACGGCCTGTTAGGATTTGGGGTCATGACAGGAGTCAACAATACAAACAATATCAGTAACAGCATAAACAGTAATAGAAACCATCACATCGCGGCAAGGGATTCAACAATACAAACCATATCATTAACAACATAAACAGTAGCAGAAAGCATAACATCTCGGCAAGGGAAACAGCTATAATCAATCTCACCTAAATAGTTAACTTCACGGAATAACACTTAGCTTAAACGAAGGCCCAGTAATAGGCAACATCAAGGAAATACCAATAACATAAATGTCTAACAATTAAACCTAAGTGTCACTTAAGGAAATAGTCATATAAATCACAATGTAAGACTCACGGGCATGCTTGACTTTGAGATTTAAACTGATGTTTTGGGTCGAGTACCCTATTTTACTAATTCACCCGAGGGGCCTTTCGAGTGGTTCTGCTGAGTGTGGCTGAGGGCCAAGAGTGATGGTGAGGTGCTGAGTGATTGTGAGGTGTTGAGGGATTGTGAGGCATGCCCGAGGGGATGATTATGAAACATGTTTTGCCCGGGGGCTACTTATGATTTTACTACATTCATTTGCATACCAAATTCTTTTGTTTTAAAGTTTTTAAAAATGTGCATTCTTTAAAGGACTCTTTCTGAATTTGATTGTAAGGCATGATGATTTCGTATATCTATGTTATACTATTGGAAAGTAAGGTTGTGTATATTGTGACTTGATGGCATTGATTTTATGTGTTTCCTTGCTACTTAGACTTGATTTATTTTCATTACTACTGAGTTGGCGTACTCACGTTACTCCCTGCACCTCTGTGTGCAGATTCGGGAGAAGATATCGAGCATTAGCCTTTATTCCGCAGCGGAGCCGGATTTGTGGGATAAAGAGGTAGTTGTTCAGCGTACGCAGCATCTCTGTTTTCCCTTCTTGTTGTATTTAGCTTTGATTCGAAGGTTTTGTATTATAATAGTTTATTTTGGATTATTTCTCTAGATGCTCATGACATGTTGGCTCCGGGTTTTGGGGGTTGGCAGTATTATATAATATTGGCCTATTATATTAAGTAATTTTTTGTATATTTTTATGAAATGCTTGGAACATGAACGGGATTTTCAAAAGAAATTGTGAACATGCGGTGGTCGGCTAGCCTAGTTTCACGATAGGCGCCATCACGGCCGGTTAGGATTTGGGGTCGTGACAGCTTGGTATCAGATCGCTAGGTTACAGAGGACTCACCGGTCATGAGCAGGTTTAGTAGCATCGTGCGGATCGGTACGGAGACGTCTGTACTGTCACGACCCCAGTTCGCCCTCCGTGAACATGTCGTGACGGCACCTAGTCCCTACAACTAGGTAAGCCTAACAATGCGGAAGATAAACCATAATTACAGAACAAAGTAATTAAAACTAAACTAGTAAAATAAACAGAGTTTAAGGTGCCGTTCGGCACATACAATAACAACTCTCGAAGCTAACAAAATTCCCAAAACCCGGAACCACACAAATCACAAGCTAAGGGATTCATAAGACGCTCTAACTCAAGGATGTCTAAACAAAGGAAAAATACTGAAAGGCTACACTTATTACAAAAGGTAGAAAGTGACTCTTCGGTCTGCGGACATAGCAGATATACCTCGAAGTCTGTATAGAAACGCCTCCTTCCACGGCTGACAGAACTGAATGGGAGTACATGTATCTGCACAACAAAAATGTGCAGAAGAGTAGCATGAGCACACCACGGCGGCGCCCAGTAAGTATCAAGACTAACCTCGTTGGAGTAGTGACGAGGGACAGTCGAGACACCTACCGTTCAATAAACAGTATAATCATAGGTACAGCGGAAATGGTATATAAATGTGTAAAGACTGCACGAAGAGAACATAAATACTACAATTCACCGTAAGGGAGAAAGAACAGCAAGCAACAACGAGGCGGTGATAAATGATTATACGTAAAGACGGCAACATCCCAATCCAAATCCTAAGGTCACAACACAGCAAGGGGAAAACAAATCAATAACTCATAACCTACGATGATGTTCACATAAGGTCTTATTCAACTCTTTCCACAATCTTACCAAATATCGGACAAACCACAACTCATGAAACCCTAGCATCTAAAATCTAACACTTGGCATCATGTGCCCCATAAGTCTCACAGTCATATTGACAACTAACTAGCTAACTAGGGCCAATCTCACATATATAATGGATAAAAGAGGGCATACCTCCACCCTTAGCACAATCAGGAGGAATTCACCTCTAATAGGAGTGTTCAACTACGTGTATGCTTGTGCAAGTGTTTTAACAAGAATTCTACCAACTAGTAATAAAAAAAGGAGAACAAACCGCACGTACGATGTTTCCTCACAACTCCCAAGCGTTAAGGCTCATATAGGTAAGCAACCCACAATCACAATATTAAACAACATAGGAATGCCTCCACAGGCCTTCAATATTATTTACAACCAACCCCTGACATACCCCACCTTATTACGCCACGTGTGCAAATAACAATATGATAAGCGCCGCCTTATTCCGCCACACGTTCATCATAATGTCCCCACCTTATTCTGCCACATGCGCAACCCACATATAAGCATATAAACATATCCTGCCTTATTACGCCGCATGTGTAATACATCAATAGAAACAATAGCACGGCAAAGACCTCGTGCAACTCCTCAACAACAACCGCACGGCAGAGACCTCGTGCATTACAATATCAAAAACCGCACGGCAGAAACCTCGTGCATCACAATATCAACAATTGCACGGCCGAAACCTCGTGCATCACAATATCACAAGTACAACACAACAAATGACAATGTTTACAAGAACAACACAAGGAAATCAACTCTGCTGCCTCCGTTCACCAGGAGACGGTACAACTAGCTCACAAGGAATAACCATAATAGAGAATACTAAGCGTAATAAGAACAACGCAACAAGGGAAAATAATATGAAACAACGATCCCATAATACGTAGTTCAACAAGAAGGAAGTTAACATGAATCAACAATTTCAAATAAGAAATTATCAACTAACATAGGATATCTAACTTCTATTACAGTTGGGCAAGTTACAAAGGATATACAATGATTTCGATTAAGGATGAGCAGAGGAAAGATAATCATAACCTCCATTAAGACCAATTAATTACATGAGAGATACTAATGATTTCCAAATAGAGACAAGCAATTACGATAGGGATCTTAAACCAAGCAAGATTCAATTAGGCAACACGAATATACCAAAAAGAGCAATTAATTTCCAAGTAAACACATGTAGAGGTGAAACTGATAACAGGGAACTCAATCATATCAAAAACAACTTCATACTCAGTAATTACAAGGAGCTAAGAACCTAATAAGGGAAAATCTCCACAAATAAATCCGAGCACGCACTCTTCACCTCACGTACAAGGAATACAACCAACAGAGAAGACTCAAATCCTAGGGGGAAGTCCCCCACACAAGGTTAGGCAAGATACTTACCTCGAACCGGCTCAAAATCAACTCGAAACCATACGTTTGCCACGAGTATCCGACTCCAAATGGCCCAAATCTATTCAATTCAATTACATATCGTAAATAACATCTCAAGCAATTGATTCTACTGTTTAATTCAAAGCTAAGATGCGAATTTAGATAAAATGATCAAAACGCCCCTCAGGCCAACATCTCGGAATCGGGTGAAATTAACGTTTTCAAAAACCTCATACTCTCACGAGTCTAACCATAAATGGATGTCAAAAACCCAATCAAAACTCAAAAATTCGTTCTATGAAGTTTTACCCATTTTCATTCAAAAATCCGAAATTAAGGAGGAATTAGTGATTAGATTAGTGGGTTTTAAGCATAAGGGAGTACAGAATCGTTACTAGTAGTTGCCCTCGAAAACCCTTCGAAATCTCTCCCATATCCGAGCACCCAAGCTTGAGTTTTGGTAAAAATGGCTAACCCTCGGATTTTGAGATGTTTATAACTGCCCAGGCATTTAATGCATCGCGAACGCGGAAGTAGGATCGCGTTCGCGAAGGAGAAAAAGTGAAGGCTGAAAAATTGCCCTTCGCGAACGTGAGGGACATCATGCGAATGCGAAGATCTAGGCTGATGAAGCTAGGTGAACGCGACGCTTGGAACGCAAACGCGACGCTTGGAACGCGAACGCGATGAAGAAAATAGCGAGGTCCAGGAGTTACTCTACGCGAACGCGTGAGAGCTTACGCGAACGCGATGGGTAAGTAAGCTGGGCTTCGCGAACGCGGGAGGGGTTATGCTAACGTGAAGAGGAAAATTCTAGGTGGTCAAAATTAGCCTTCCCGAACGCGAAGGCAGATCGCGAATGCGAAAGAGGCACACCAGAAGCAGCAACAACAGTTCAAAATGGAAGAAAAAAGATTTGTAGCCCATTCGAAACACACCCGAGGCTTTCGGGACCCCGTCTAGTCACACACACATGTCATATAACCTAACACGGACTCGCTCGAAGTTTCAAATCACATAAAACAACATCGAAACGACGAATCAAACCAAAAATCAAGCTTATGAACTTCCAATTCTTCAAATATTGAATCTCATGCCGAAACCTATCAATTCAACTCGGAATGACGCCAAATTTTGCAGACAAGTCTAAAATGACATAACGGGGCCGCTCCAACTTCCGGAATTCCATTCCGACCCTCGGATCAAAAACTCACTATTGGACTGGAAACTTCAAAAAATCAAGCCTCGGCATTTCAAGCCTAAATGAGCTACGGACTTCCAAAATGCATTCCGAACACGCGCCTAAGTCCAAAATCACCATACGAAGTTGCTGAGATCGTCCACGACCCATTCCGAGGTCGTTTACCCAAAAGTCCAATTCCGGTCAACTTTTCATCGTTCAAACTTCCAAAACAAGGTTCCTTCTTCCAATTTGACTCTAAACCATCCGAAAGCCGAATTCCACCATGCACGCAAGTCGATACTCATATTCCGAAGTTGTTCCAGACCTTATGCCGCTGAACGGAACTTGATTTCTCAAAACAACCGGTCAGGACATTACATCCTCCCCCTCTTAAAACCAACGTTCGTCCTCGAATGTGCTAGATTCGCCTCGAAGTCCTCAAGTCACTGAGTGCGCACTTCCAACATACACCCGCAGGTGATCCCACGTCACCCCAATCCACTTAAGCCTGACGACACCATCTCAACTAAAATTTAACCTTTCTAGCAACACCAATAAGCCTTCAAGCGAGAATTCTCACCTTCCATCTGTTTCCAAAAGACCCGATTCTAAATCCATATCCGATATCAGTCTCAACCAGCTGTTTCAATTCATGCCACACACGCAGGGTACAACCACACAACATGACACACCACACGTAGGCCCACAAGAACATTTTCTTATAGCAATACATGCCTGAGATCAAATCCGTACCGGCCATAAGCCTCACATTCAATAGGAACTCTTTTCAAACCTCCACAACACTAGAGATGATACAATAACCGCGATAACCATAAAACAAAACACCCGAATAACCTCACCTCAGCTAATACCAGCGGGCACACGCCCCACAAGCTAAAACTCACGAAGCATAGAACGAAAATGACTGGATATGGGAAGGGAAACACATAAGGAAACTATCAAACAAGTCAAACTAGCACAATTTATGCTTTACAAAACAACTAACAAGAAAGAATGAAAGTATACAAAAGACTCACAAGGATCTCATACTGATTTAACCCTCACCACGGTACACAGCCTGGTCTCAACATATCAAATCACCCGAAATCACGAGGTTCCCGCCCTCAACACTGAATCACAAGTAGGGCATACCTCAACCCATCTAGAGACTCACACTAGATCCATTCCATCCACAACTCACAACACAGATTGGCTCCCACACCGGTGGAGCATAGAAATCACAGCTCGTAACCAAGAATACTCAGGAATCAAATCAAACCTACCGAAACAGGCAACATGAATTTTTATTACTAGCCTCATAACTCTCGACAACAGCTAGAAACAGACGATAGATACGACTACCACTCATAGAACCTCCCAACAGGATAATCACATAAACAGAGTACAAGTCATGAAATGCACCCATAAGTGGGACAACAAATAAGGGTACTCACCCCGATAAGCAGAACTGTGAGGAACTACAGATAGTGCCCCTCTATAACAAACTGAGTCCGTACCTGAATGACATTCAACTGGCGCACCGGCCTCAAGCCTAATATGTGAACACATCAACAAGCCGGGCCTCCCCCTCTTGAGCGCCCTCTACCTGCCTGAATACCTCGTTGTGACACATCGGTCTGAAGTTTGGGACAATCTTTCACCATGTGGCTAGTATCTCCACACTCAAAGCACCCCCTCTGCTAACGGGGTGGTGGAAACTGTGTGATACGGGTACTTCGAGACCCATGAACACCCGAGTCACCATGCAAAGCCTGAAGCGCGAACTGGACTGGCTGACCCACAAAACCTCTACCATGACGCACCCTGCCTCCAAAATATTGACCAGTATATCTCCCCGGTCTACGAGGCCTCCTCGCCTCTTCAGACTCTCTCTCCTGATCTTGTCTGCTCTCTCTCTCTCATGACTCTACCTACCCTCTCTCTCTCTAGCATGCATACCCTCTATCCTCCTAGCAATGTTCACCACCTGCTAATATGGAATATCCATCTCCAACTCACGAGCCATACTGGATCTAATTTTGGAAGAAGCCCCTCAATGAACATGCAAACTTTCTCACGAACAGTAGAAACCAAGGCTGAGACATGTCTAGCCAAACTGATGTAACGGACAGCATACTCCGAGACGGTCATAGCACCCTGGCGCAAATGCTCAAACTCCGCGCGCCATGCATCCCTGAGGCTCTGAGGAACAAACTCTCTCAGGAACATATCTGAAAACTGGGTCTAAGTCAGTGAAGCTGCCTCGTCTAGGTTGTCTAACTCATAGGTGCGCCATCAATCATAGACGGCTCCTCGAAGCTGGAAAGTAGTGAAAGAAACCCCGCTCAATCTAAAGATACCCATAGTACGGAGAATGCGGAAACACTCATCAAGAAACCCCAAGGCATCGTCTGACGCTAATCCACTGAATACCGGAGGATCATACTTCTTGAACCTCTCTAGTCTCATCTGCTCCTACTCGGAAGCCGTCGCTGCCATGCCCTCAGGCTAAACTGGTGCTGCAGGCGGCACAGGAATAATCGCAGGGACCTGCTCAACATGCGCTCGCTGCTCAGGAGTGCGGACGGCGGGAGTCTGTGCTCCTCCCCCGGCCTGGGATGTGGCTGCAGCAAGGGGAAGCAACCCTGCTTGAGCCAAAGTGGTGTACATGCTCATGAGTTGTGCCAAAGTCTCCTGAAGAGCTGGAGTAGTAGTAGCAGTAGGTGTGTCAGGTGCCTGGACTTCGGCTGGATCTGCTGGTGGTACCTCGGCGGCCTCTCGTGGAAGTGATCTCGCTGCACCACGTGCGCGTCCTCGAACTCTACCCTGGCCCCGACCTCCGACGGTTGCAGCAGGGGGCGCAGGTGCCTGATCACCTCGGGTAGTACGTGTCCTCACCATCTGTGAGAGAGTAGAAAACAGAGGTTTAGGATTGCGAATGTCAAAATCTCGCACGACAGAGAAATCAAATAAAGTGGAAATTTTCCTAACGGTTACATAGCCTCTCGCAGATAAGTACAGACGTCTCCGTACCGATCCACGAGACTTTAATAAACCGGCTTGTGATCTGTGACTCCTATGAACCTAGTGCTCTGATACCAACTTGTCACGACCCTAGTTTGCCCTCCGTAAACATGTCGTGACGGCACCTAGTCCCTACAACTAGGTAATCCTAACAATGCGGAAGATAAACCATAATTGCGGAAGAAAGTAATTAAAACTAAACTAGCAAAATAAACAGCATTTAAGGTGCCGCTCGGCACATACAATAACAACTCTCGAAGATAACAAAATTCCCAAAACTCGGAATCTCACAAATCACAAGCTAAGGGATACATAAGAAGCTCAAACTCAAGGATGTCTAAACAAAGGAAAAATACTAAAAGGATACACTTTTTACAAAAGGTAGAAAGTGACTCTTCGGTCTGCGGACATAGCAGATATACCTCGAACTCTCTATAGAAACGCCTCCTTCCAAGGCTGACAAAACTGAATGGGAGTACATGTATCTGCACAACAAAAATGTGCAGAAGAGTAGCATGAGCACACCACGGCGTATCAAAACTAACCTCGGTGGAGTAGTGACGAGGACAATCGAGACACCTACCGGTCAATAAACAGTATAATCATAGGTACATCGGAAATGATATATAAATGTGTAAAGACTGCACGAAGAGAACATAAATACTACAATTCACCGTAAGGGAGAAAGAACAGTAAGCAACAACGAGAAGATGATAAATGATGATACGTAAAGACGGCAACATCACAATCCAAATCCTAAGGTCACAACACAGTAAGGGGAAAACAAATCAATAACTCATAACCTACGATGATGTTCACATAAGGTCTTATTTAATTCTTTCCACAATCTTACCAAATCACGGACAAACCACACTCACGAAACCCCAGCATATGAAATCTAACACTTGGCATCCTGTGCCCCATCAGTCTCACAGTCATATTGACAACAAACTGGCTAACTAGGGACAATCTCACATATATAATGGATAAACAAGGGCGTACCTCCACCCTTAGCACAATCAGGAGGAATTCACCTCTAATAGTAGTGTTCAACTACGTGTATGATTGTGCAAGTGTTTTAACAAGAATCCTACCAACTAGTAATATAAAAAGGAGAACAAACCGCACGTACGATGTTTCCTCATAACTCCCAAGCGTTAAGTCTCATACAGGTAAGCAACCCACAATTACAATATTAAACAACATAGGAATGCCTCCACATGCCGTCACAATTATTTACAACCAACCCCTGACATAGCCCACCTTATTACGCCACGTGTGCAAATAAAAAGATAATAAGCGCCGCCTTATTCCGCCACACGTGCATCATAATGTCACCACCTTGTTCTGCCATATGCGCAACCCACATATAAGCATATAAACATATCCCGCCTTACTACGCCGCATGTGCAATACATCAATGGCAACAATAGCACGGCAAAGACCTCGTGCAACTCCTCAACAACAACTGCACGGCAAAGATCTCGTGCATCACAATATCAACAACCACGCGGCAGAAACCTCATGCATCACAATATCAACAACCGCACAGCAGAAACCTCGTGCATCACAATATCACAAGTACAACACAACAAATGACAATGTTTACAAGAACAACGCAAGGAAATCAACTCAGGTGCCTCCGTTCACCAGGAGACGGTACAACTAGCTCACAAGGAATAACCATAACAGAGAATACTAAGCGTAATAAGAACAACGCAACAAGGGAAAATAATATGAAACAAAGATTCCATAATACGTAGTTCAACAACAAGGAAGTTAACATGAATCAATAATTTCAAATAAGGAATTATCAACTAACATAGGATATCTAACTTCTTTTACAGTTGGGCAATTTGTGAAGGATATACAATGATTTCGATTAAGGATGAGCAGAGGAAAGATAACCGTAACCTCCATTAAGACCAATTAATTACATGAGAGATACTAATGATTTCCAAATAGAGACAAGCAGTTACGATAGGGATCTTCAGTTAAACCAAGCAAGAGTCAATTAGGCAACAAGAATAAACCAAAAAGGGCAATTAATTTCCAAGTAAACACATGTAGAGGTGAAACTGATAACAGGGAACTCAATCATATCAAAAATAACTTCATACTCAGTAATTACAAGGAGCTAAGAACCTAATATGGGCAAATTTCCACTAATAAATCCGAGCACGCACTCGTCACCTCACGTACAAGGAATACAATCAACAGAGAAGACTCAAATCCTAAGGGGAAGTCCTCCAAACAAGGTTAGGCAAGATACTTACCTCGAACCGGCTCAAAATCAACTCGAAACCACCCATTTGCCACGAGTATCCGACTCCAAATGGCCCAAATCTATTCAATTCAATTGCATATCGTAAATAACATCTCAAGCAACTGATTCTACTATTTAATTCAAAGCTAAGACACGAATTTAGATAAAATGACCAAAACGTCCCTCAGGCCAACATCTCGGAATCGGGTGAAATTAACGTTTTCAGAAACCTCATACTCTCATGAGTCTAACCATATAAAAATATCTCAAAACGGATGTCAAAAACACAATCAAAACTCAAAAAATCGGTCTATGAAGTTTTACCCATTTTTCATTCAAAAATCCGAAATTAAGGAGGAATTAGTGATTAGATTAGTGGGTTTTAAGCATAAGGGAGTAGAGAATCGTTACCCAGTAGTTGTCCTCGAAAAACCTTCAAAATTTCTCCCAAATCCGAACTCCCAAGCTTGAGTTTTGGTAAAAAAGGCTAACCTTCGGGTTTTGAGATGTTTATAACTGCCCAGGCATTTAATGCATCGCGAACGCGGAAGTAGGATCGCGTTCGCGAAGGAGAAAAAGTGAAGGCTGAAAAATTGCCCTTCGCGAACGCGAGGGACATCATGCGAACGTGAAGGTCTGGGTTGATGAAGCTACGCGAACGCGACGCTTGGATTGTGAATGCGATGAAGAAAATAGCGAGGTCCAGGAGTTACTCTACGCGAACGCGTGAGAGCTTACGCGAACGTGATGGGTAAGTAAGCTGGGCTTCGAGAACGCGGGAGGGGTTATGCGAATGCAAAGTGGAAAATTCCAGGTGGTCAAAATAAGCCTTCGCGAACGCGAAAGAGGCCCACCAAAAGCAACAACAACAGTTCAAAATGGAAGAAAAATGATCTGTAGCCCATCCGAAACACTCCTGAGGCTTCCGGGACCCCGTCTAGTCACACACACAAGTCATATAACCTAACACGGACTTGTTCGAAGTTTCAAATCACATAAAACAACATCGAAACGACGAATCAAACCAAAAATCAAGCTTATGAACTTCCAATTCTTCAAATATCGAATCTCATGCCGAAACCTATCAATTCAACTCAGAATGACGCCAAATTTTGTAGACAAGTCCAATATGACATAACGGAGCCGCTCCAACTTCCGTAATTCCATTCTGACCCTCGGATCAACAACTCACTATCGGACTGGAAACTTCAAAAATCAAGCCTCGGCATTTCAAGCCTAAATGAGCTACGGACTTCCAAAATGCGTTCCGAACACGCGCCTAAGTCTAAAATCACCATACAAAGCTGTTGATATTGTCCACGACCCATTCCGAGGTCGTTTACCCAAAAGTCCAATCCCGGTCAACGTTTCACCGTTCAAACTTCCAAAACAAGGTTCCTTCTTCCAATTTGACTCTAAACCATCTGAAAGCCGAATTCCACCATGCACGTAAGTCGATACTCATATTCCAAAGTTTTTCTAGACCTTATGCCGCTGAACGGAACTTGATATCTCAAAATAACCGGTCGGGTCGTTACATGTACTTATCTTCGAGAGGCTGCGGAACCCTTAGGAAACTTTCACATTTTTAAAATTCTTATCGTGCGAATCCATTGTATTCAGCCAAGAGCGTAACTCTTGAATTCCTTCCATGTATTCGAGCACGCCCGAGAGCGCCTGGTATCAGCTGTGCATCAACGGCTTGTGACTTCCATGGATGAGATGTGATTTTGGCATGTTGGTAATGGGTCAGTGGGAAGACTTGAGGCTGGATTCATTCGGTGGCTGGATTGCTGAGATTTTCGTTTTGTGGGCACATGTAACAGGGGACTTTTATGTCCTTTTGTGTTCCTATTGATGAGAATTGGTGACTAGACGCCTAGGTGGTGGGTGTGATTTGATGGTTAGATGTGTTCAGATTGTGAATTGTGTCAAAAGGGTTGGCTGGAAATGTGGTAAAATTTATTGAGCGTTTGATTTTTCTCGATTTGGTATGTGGCCTTGAGTTGTGAATATGTTGGAAGACCTCTCATGTTGTGTAGTTGTGGAGTGAAGCGGATTTCTCTGTTGGGGTATGAGTTCCTGGTGATGTCTTCTGAGTTGATTGTTTGCCCCAGTAACGTTCATGTATTTGATTGATGGTATATTCTGGCCGTATTAGCACTCCTTGTTATTGTATTCATTAATGGCGTCCTGGCATATTCGCGTAGCCGGGAATAGCATACTCATTATCTGAGGATGGCATTATAAGGATTCTGGGAGGAAAGGCTCTATGCCCATTTCTCCGAGTGTGAATTTTTGCTCGGTTCAATAGCATTCTTAGGACACGTGGTGTCCAGTGAGGGTATCCATGTGTTCAGTCATGTGTGGGTAGAGCTTCCAGAAGCTCAAGATTTCTTTGACATCGCTCCAGTGTTAGTCAGGTTCTTACCACATAAAGTGGTGCCTCGAGGGTAGGCGTTAGTTGTGTTCAGATGCAGGAAGGTGTAGTGATTGCGTGATAGTTCTGGTCTTCAGAGGTGTATGGAGAGATAGCAGTTGAGGCTAATAGGGCAGGGGTATCTCCTGCGGGTTGTCCTAGGGTATGTGGTCCCTATGTAGTTCTGTAATAAGTTCTCTTCTACCAGTAAAAGATATATGTTGTGATTAGAGTTTAGATCGCTTGTGGAAGTTGGCGTGACTATTGCGACGGTGGATGCGAGATTGTTTGGGTCATATGAGCTTATGGAGGATTTAGTTAAATCCCACCACAGCATGGTGGCAGTGATAATGTGTGGGCATAGTCTTGTTTGTCTTGATATTTGGATTTGAGCCAAGTGGGGGAGTGCGTTATTGATAAGTTGATTACATGATTATGTGTGGTGTTGGTTTCAGTGCGAGGCATAGTGGTGAATCAGTATGACCTGCAGGCACGGGTTCTGGGAATGTCACGAGTAAGGGAAATTTCTTCGATATAGGTTGTAATATACTCTGTTAGGTAATTGGGTTCTATTGAATGAGTTAGTGGAAATTGTAAAAGGTGTAGTGTGTGCAGTGTATGAATTTGCTTGTGGCTTCAAGTGAGTGGATTACTTTCCTAGTATGTTTGTGTGCAAACGGGCCAGGTCGATTCTGTCTAATTGGTCAGTGTGATTGAGATTTATGTTAGAGGATGTCAAGACTTGTGGTATTCTACATATCGGTATCAGGAAGGTGAAGGTAACGGCTTTAGATTTGCAGGAATTCTCTTCAGGGTAAGTTTTTCTAATGTGGTGCATTTGGGGATGATTGAGGGAGTATTCAGTCGCTTATGAGCCTTAGAAGGTATAGTTTTGTGCTTGGGTCGCGTGTGGTGAGTCTGGGTTGCAAATTTGTGGTATTACGGCAGGAAGAAGTATCAATTTGAAGGTAAATCAGGAGAAACTTGGGTAAATAGGGCAACTCAGTAGTAGGTCAGATCGGCATGGTAAGGGATACGATTAGTTCTTTGGGTGTTCATAAGGTGACGAGTTTTTCGAGTGTTACTTAGCAATGCTCTTGGATTATTGGTGGCTTGCGTATTTTGGTTGAGTTAGAAGAATTCAGTCCTGATGGGTTGGTGTTACGCAAATGGGATTTCGGATAGTTCCTGATGGTTTCTACCGCAGTTAAGGGTGCATATTTTCTTATGGCGTGTAGTGAGTTTGTTTCTAAATGGTATCTAATAGAAGTTCTTAGATAGTTGGGTACGTAGTTTGTTGTGGCTCAGAAGGGACCATGGAGTTCCCGTATTTTTCCTAGGTTGGCATGGCGTGTGTGGTATGTTGGGTAGAATTGAGATTTGCATATGTGGGGTCACGGTTCAGTTCTGGAAGAAAGGTCATGAATTCTTAGGCAACATGGGTAGTTTCAAATAACTAGGTAGATGATATCACTAATTGGTGCGACTTGATGAGGGTGTATATTTCAGAGAGAGCAATGTGTTTGAGATAAGGGTACTTTATTGGTATCGTGGCGCCCTATTGTTGGATCGACTATTGATATTCAAGGTTGCTTGGTGAACGGAAGAATTATAGGGGTATTCCCCGTGGAATGAATGAGTATTTGGGATGTGTTATGTATTCGAGCGGTGGAGTCGTGATCAGATATAGTAATCCGTACGTTTCATGGACTTCGAGACTGAGAGTTCTCATAAACAGGATATTTGTGGAAGTGAACTGTGAAGATGTGAGCTGAGCTAGTCAGATGTTAGTATGTACCATGACTCTGTCCTTATGAACTTTTCGGTAAGTTGTCTACCTGTTGTGGGTGATCATAGTTAATTTAGGGTCACTGTTAGGCTAATATGGGTGTGTGTTCTGCACCGGGTCGGAATTGTTGGCTTTGAGTTTCTATTGTTGAGAAATGTACCATTCGATTGTGATTGAGCTTATTCATGTTCTAGCGTGATCTATGAGTTATCCTTCGGTGTTGCGAGGAGTGGTGATTATTGGTTATATGCACATATGGTACGGTTCTAATTGGGCTTTATAGTTATATTTGAGTAAGGTAAGTAATTGGGTGTTGCGGGATTGAGGCGTGTTGGTTATATACCTTATGTTTCGGGTGGCATGGTATCGTCCGGTTTTCCCCTGTGGTTATGGCAATGCACTTTGAGTACTTGATGTCAAATTTCGAATGGTTATTGATTTTGGGCAAGGTGTCTTGAAGTAATTTCAAGTGGACCAACGGTTGGGTGAGATCGCAGAGTGTAGCGGAGTTATGTAGGGGCATGACCTTTGGTATTGGATTCATGTGTTTTTTTTTACGGTGTGTGCCAGTCTGTTAGTATGATGTGGTGATGGTAATTGTTAATGGCAGGTTAGTCCTCTCATGTGGATCTTTTATATAAGTTGATTTCATTGGGATGTTGTTGTTAAGTGCCCAAGTTGCACAGGTTTTGGCTTCGAATTGTAACGATGTGTCGAATGGTTAGTGTCATGTTATGAGGGTGGTGGTGATGGATGAGAAGAGGTCATTGGGCCTAGAATGAACATTTTCAGAATTTTCTACAGCATAACTGAAAGGATAATATCGCGAGTCGGCTTAGAAATCTGCTATGATTCCTGTTTGGGAAGGGGGAGCTTCATGTCTGACTGATCAGACGAATGGTTGTTAGTTCTACGTGCTTCTTTCATCATCGGCAGTATATGGAAGTGTTAGAGCGAGGCATTTCTTGATAAGAGGTTGTGTACCGGTACTGGGTTGTTCTGAGCAGTTATTATGACTAAGAGTTATCGCTATGAATGTTTGAATCGCGCGGTGTATTATGTGATTTCATCTGGGGTACGTATATGGCTTGATTCAGCATGTTCAGACTTGTTCAGTTCATAGTTGTGGAAATTTTGATCTTGTATACCATTTTAGAAGTGGGAATTTGGTTCTAAGGTTTATGGGCTAGGATTTGGATTTCGAAATTTCAACGGTATGGTGCTATTGGACCTATATGAGATAGGGTGACGTGGGATCACCCCCGGGTATGTGCATGGTAAGCTACATAACAATTTGATAGTGTTGGAGAACAACTATTGGCACGTTCGAGGACAAACGTATGTTTAAGTGGGGGAGGATGTAACGACCCGGCCTGTCGTTCCGAGAGATTAGCCTCGTTCCCCCGTTTCTGTCTTTTTAGGTGGTTCAGCTTCATTTATGTGTGTTGGGTCGGTTGGTTCGGGTTCAGAATTGTCATGATGAGAATTGAGGCATTTAGTCTCTCAAGGTAGCCAAATAGTTGATAAAGTCAACTAAGAGTTGACCTATTGGTGAACGACCTCAGAATGCAGATTTTATGGCTCGGATAGCTTCGTTAGGTGGTTTGGGACTTAGGAGTGTGTTCAGAATATTTTTGTGATGTCTGGTGTAGAATTAGGCTTGAATTGGCGAAATTTAGTTATTGGCGATTTCCGGTCGGCAATGAAAAATAGGCTATTGGGTTCGGAATGGAATTCCAAAAGTTCGAACAGGTCTGTAATGTCATTTTGAGTATGTGTGTAAAATTTCAGGTCAATCGGAGGTGTTGTGGTTGGTTTCGGCATAGTTGGCGAAATTTAGAAGTTTCAAAGTTCATAGGCTTGAATTTGATGTAATTTTAGTTTATTCGTGTTGTTTTTGGAGTTTCGAAGGCTCGACTAAGTTGGAATAATGTTATGGGGTGTGTTGGTATGTTTGGTTGGGGCCTCGAGGGGCTCGAGATTGATTTCGGATGGTTGACGGGGTTTTGAAATTTGGAAAATCTCATAAAATAGCTGCTGGTGTGTGATTGCTGGTGTTGGCCGCACCTGCGGAAGGGCAGTCACAGGTGCGATTTTGCAGGTGCGATGGGCAGTGCGCAGGTGCGAAAAAGGCTAGGCAGGGGATTTTTCCGCAAGTGCGAAGTTTTGGCTGTTTCTGCGAAGCCGCAGGTGCGGAAGGTTGGCCGTAGGTGCGAAATTTGGTCCGTTAAGTCGGATTCCGTACGTGCACACCTGGGATCGCAGGTGTGGGTCCGCAGGTGCGACTAGATGTCCGCAGGTGCGGAAATGACTGGCAGAAACTGTATATAAAGGGCCTTCGTGAAATTCATTTCATTTCACCATTTTTGCATGCGAGAGGAGCTCCTTTAAGGCAAATTTGAGAGGGGATTCGTGATTCTTCAGTGAAGGTAAGTTCTCGGGTTATTTCCATCATTTCTATGCTATTTAGATTCGGATTTGGCTTGTATTTGAAGAAATAAAGTAAGAAAAGTTTGGAAAATTGGAGGAAAATTGGAAAATCCTTTTGGTGCGTTAAGTGGCAATTGAGGTCGGATTTTGGTAAATTTGGTATGGGTAGACTCGTAAGGGAATGAGGATTCTTGTGATGTAAATTTTATCGGATTCTGAGACGTGGGCCCCAGGCTCGAGTTTGGCCGAATTTCGAGATTCTTGTATAAATTGATAATTTTCGATTGGGTTGTGTTCCTTGAGTATATATTAATGATGTTGAACTGGTTTTGGTTAGATTCGAGCAATCGGGAGCCAATTTGAGGGGCAAAAGATTAGCGGACTAGTGTTGTGGCCCGGTGGAGGTAAGTAATGGTTATAAATCTTGTCCTGAGGGTATGGAACCCCGGACCACATATTTTCTCACTGATTTTAGAAAGGCGCACATGTCAGATGACGAGTTTGTGGCGCGTACTGATTTTTGGATTGGACTAGGTCCTCTCCGCGGCAACTAATGAGTTGCATATTTACTCAAACTTTATGTTAATTATGTTCTAAAGATTTGTGAAATATTTGGGCTATAAGCCGTGTTTGGGGCCTCGTGCCGATCTGTTTAGACCCTTTGAGGGCTTTTTACTGCTGTTTTTCCTCACTATTTGTTGATTATTTCACTCAGCATCATTGTGCATACTGTTTTTCGAAACTCAGCATGATTTACACCACTTTGAGATTTAAACTGATGTTTTGGGTCGAGTACCCTGTTTTACTAATTCGTCTAAGGGGCCTTTCGAGTGGTTCTGCTGAGTGTGGCCAAGGGCCAAGAGTGATGGTGAGGTACTGAGTGTGGCCAAGGGCCAAGAGTGATGGTGAGGTGCTGAGTGATATTAGCGCTTGGGCTGAAGGAGCCCCTCCAGAGTTTGTACACACCCCCAGTGAGCGCACCGAGTGCCGAGTGACGAGTGACGAGTAATTGGGAGGCATGAGTGACTGTGAGGTGCTGAGTGATTGTGAGGTGCTGAGGGATTGTGAGGCATGCCCGAGGGGCTGATTATAACATGTTTTGCCCGAGGGGCTACTTATGAATTTACTACATTCATTTGCATACCAAATCCTTTGTTTTAAAGTTGTTAAAGATGTGCATTCTTTAAAGGACTCTTTCGGAAGTTAATTTTAAGGCATGATGATTTCGTATATCTACGTTATACTATTAGAAAGTAAGGCAGTGTATATTGTGACTTGATGGCATTGATTTTATGTGTTTCCTTGCTACTTTGACTTGATTTATTTTCATTACTACTGAGTTGGCGTACTCACATTACTCTCTACACCTCTGTGTGCAGATTCAGGAGCAGATATCGAGCATTAGCCTTTATTCCGCAGCGGAGCCGGATTTGTGGGATATAGAGGTAGCTTTTCAGCGTTCGCATCATCTATGTTTTCCCTTCTTGTTGTATATAGCTTTGATTCAAAGGTTTTGTATTATAATAGTTTATTTTGGCTTATTTCTCTAGATGCTCATGACATGTTGGCTCCGGGTTTTGGGGGTTCGCAGTATTGTATAATATTGGCCCATTATATTAAGTAATTTTCTTTATATTTTTATGAAATGCTTGAAACTTGAACGGGATTTTCAAAAGAAATTGCGAACATGCGGTGGTCGGCTAGCCTAGTTTCACGATAGGCGCCATCACGGCCGGTTAGGATTTGGGGTCGTGACAGGAGTCAACAATACAAACAATATCAGTAACAGCATAAACAGTAATAGAAACCATCACATCCCGGCAAGGGAGTCAACAATACAAACCATATCATTAACAACATAAACAGTAACAGAAACCATAACATCCCGGCAAGGGAAACAGCTATAACCAATCTCACCTAAACAGTTAACTTCACGGAATAACACTCAGCTTAAACAAAGGCCCAGTAATAGGCAACATCAACGAAATATCAATAACATAAATATCTAACAATTAGACCTAAGTGGCACTTAAGGAAATAGTCATATAAATTACAATGTAAGACTCACGGGCATGCTTGACTCCAACGAATAGATGTTCCAACTATGACTAGTCAACTATAAGGCTAGATGACACTAATTATAGTCAACTAGGCAAGCTAGGAAGAAAATATAGCATGATGATAAGAGAAGTAGAATATTCAGTTAAGTCAAGCAAGGTCAAATAGGTAATGAAGGAATCCAAAAACAGGTAATTCTAATTTAAACAGGAAGGGATAAAATTACAACCAAAGATTCAAATGTAACAATTATAAATCATACACAGGTAATATAAGAACATACGAATCCTAAAAGGCCAATCTAATTGCAAATAAGTACAAGTACACACTCATCACCTCGCATACTCGGACTACAATCAACAAGGAAGACTCAATCCTAAGGGCTAGTTCCCCCACACAAGGTTAGGCAAGATACTTACCTCAAAGACGACAACCCGGTACTCAAAAATAGACTTCTCGGGCGGAAATACCTCTGAACGGCTCACAATCAACTAAAACAACTTCAAAATACACATAAAACGTATAAGGAACTATTCTGAATAATAAAGTCTCAATCCTTACAAAATTATAAAAATCGACCCAAAAGTCGATCCCCGGGCCCGTACCTCGGAACCCGACAAATTTTACAAATTCCGATTACCCATTCTGATACGAGTTCACCCATACAAAATTTATCCAATTCCGATAACATTTGGTCTTTCAAATCATGAATTTACATCTTAGAAGTTTTTTTTCAAAACCCACAATTCCCTCAACCCAAAACACAAATTAAATGATAAAAACAAGAACTAATTCGAGAAATATAATTAATTCTAGTGGAAGAACACTTACACATTCGATTTGTGTGAAAAATCCTTCAAAAATTACCAAGAACCGAGCTCTAGAAGTCAAAATATGGTTAAAATGGTGAAATCCCCGATTTTGAGCCTAGGTATTTTGTGCATTACGATCGCCGATAAAACTATGTGATCGCATAGAAGAAAAGATGTTACTGACCAAAACATGCTATGCGATCTCGTAGAGACAAATGTGATCGCATAGAAGAAAAGATGCCACTGACCAAACATGTTATGCGATCGCGTGGAGATTAATGCAATCGCATAGAGGAACAATATGCTACTGCCAAACGCAACCCTATGCGATCACGAAACTGGGGTGCGATCGCATTGAAGAAAAACTAGGGAATCGGAATAGCATTATGCGATCGCGACTCTTCCTATGCGATCGCATAGAAGGAAACCAGATGACAGGTTCAACAGTGGAAAATGAGGAAATTGACCCGAAGCCAATCCATAACACACCCGAGACCCCCGAGACCCCGTCCAACCATACACACAAGTCATATAACCTAACACTAACTCGCTCAAGGTTTCAAAACACATATAACAACACTAAAATGATGAATTAGACCAAAAATCAATGAAATTCCTCAAAACATCTTTAAACATTAAATTTTGCATTTAAGGTCCGAATCACGTCAAACTAAGTCCGTTTCTTACCAAATTTCACAAATAACACATATAAGACATATTGAACCTGTTTCGGGCTCCGGAACCATAATACGATCACAGGTTTCACATCAGATTTCATTTTCAAAAACCTTTATATTTTTCAGAAAACAATTTTCTTTAAAAATTCATTTCTCGGACTTGGGACTTCGAAATTCGATTCCAGACATACGCCCAAGTCCCATATTTTCCTACGGACCCTCTGGGACAGTCAAATCATGGATCCGGGTTCGTTTACCAAAAATGTTGACTGAAGTCAACTTAATTCAAATTTCTAATACAAAATTATCATTTTTATCAGTTTTCACATAAAGGCTTCCCGGCTACATGCCCGGGTTGCGCACGTAAATAGAGGTGAGATAGAAGGAGGTTTTCACGAATTCGGAACACAGAATTAGCTAGAAATATACAGGATGACCTTTTGGGTCATCACACTCATACTATGCTTTTGCACATTTTTTGTGCAGGTCCAAGTTCCACGGTTCTTGTTGATTATTAGTTGGCCGGTCGAGCTGTGGAGACTCATGGTAAACCTGTTGTCGCGTTCGCATGCCTCGGAGTCACCTTCTGATATTCTCATTGTACTGTTTAATTGTATTCATAATAGTTGTATTTAGGGATTTTCTAGTAAACTCAGTAGAACTTTTGACTTGTATAGGTTTTGGAAATTGTAATTGTGTATAAATTTTTATCTCATATTCTCCGTTTGATGGTTGATTTCTTCTACTACAGTAAGTGTTAGGCTTACCTAGTCTCTAAGACTAGGTATCATCACGACATCCTAGGGGTGGAAACTGAGATCGTAATAGTAGCCACCTGAACTATACGTCAAATTCATGTTACACACTTTCTGAGGAGGAATATCATATTACACACGCAACCTTTCAAAATTGTGTCTAGTACACACTACTTTTGCGAAATGGCAAGCGCGTGTTTAACAAAAAAATGAGCGCGTCAAACCTATGCATTATCTGTCCAAATCCTTATATATGCACACATGTCTAAATCTTATTAGTGGTGTTCGTCAGTCGGTACGATATGGTACGGTATTTAGTCATTTCGATTCGGTATTTTTGGTATTCAATTTCTTAAAATACTATACAATTACCATACCTAATTACATTCGGTATGGTTCGGTTTTTCTCCTTCAAGTTTCGGTTTATTCGGTTCAGTAACTTTGATTCATTCGACTTAAATATTAACTAGTGTCAGGCCTTAGACTGTAATGTTTTTAATTAAAGTATTCGATGAAAAAGTTCTAAACTCACCTGACTGTTGACAAAATCTTTGTTCAAAACCATCAAGTATCAATTAAGAGAAAAAAGGTACATAAAGTAATACATTTAACCTGTGGAAATATCATGTTACTTGCTTAGAGTTAACTGTTAAAATTAGAGAATACAACAAGGACTAAACCAAAATATGCAACAATAATACAAGTGTAACAGAGTAAGAAATACCCCAAAACCGTTGAAATATTATGTTAAACTGCTTGGCAACCTAGAGAGTAAGAATTAGAATTTTCATCCTACCTTGTTCCTCCGTTTTCTTAAAAACGTACATTGGCTTTACTGCCAAACCTAACATGAATGTCAAAGAAAAGTATTATGTAACTTAGTATGTTAATCAATAATATTTGTAATGTGTAATTTAGTATATATGTTGGTCTGGTATTGTTACACCCCATGTTTTTGTACGTGAAAGTATGCCATAAATGAATTGATGAAAGCTCGGGAATGAGATGTTACATCCCGCATTTTTGTACGTTAAAGTTTGGTAGTAAGTTAATTGACATAAGCTCGGGAATGAGATTATTTGGAGGTTATAAGTATTATGCTATTTCAAACAAGTGATAAGTGAAGGTGAGAGGGTAAGCGAATCAAAGAAAATGAATTTCGTCGGAGTTTGGAAAATTGGGATAAAATATGGTTCAATCTATAATACACCGTATTTATGGACTAGTGACATACAAGGTACCATATAACCATGATAGTAAAGTATATAAAGTGTTAAAAGTAAGTAGTATTTTAAGTTTTGAGATAATTCTTAATTATGTGGATAATTGGGTAATTGTTATTTTTTAGTAGGAAATTAACTAATTAACTAGAAATTGGTGGATAAGCTTAATGGAGATACCTCCCAAAACGTGCCAGCAAGTTGGATTGTTAGACAAGCCTTATAGTGACTAGGTAAATTAGTATCTAGGTGGCTTAATAATGGGATTCTTGGGAAAAAGTCATCCCAAAATTGGGGGCCCAGAAAACCTCATAGATAAGAAGATTTTCATTAATCTTTTAAGTAAGATTTCATAATGGTCTTATGTTTCTAAGCAACGGGTGATGTCTCAAAGAAGAATTCACATGAACTCCTTAATGCGGTAGCAGTGTGAGATTTTGCAATTTTAAGGGAATACGGTGCAATCTTTCTCAAGAATATCATATGGATTTTCCCCTACTTCGATCTGCCGTTACGTGTTGTCGCAATTGACGTGTGTTAGAGGGATTGTCAAGAGAATCGGCTCAGGTATGTTAAGTTTATCCCTTCTTTCTTTTGGCATGATCCACACGATACAAATGAAACAAGCAAATGCACAGCTTCCATAAATGACTCTATTCATAGAAATACTAGAGATGTCTATGTTCTTAATTCCCCATGTGTCCTATTATTCTATCATTCGTTCATGGGTCTCAGAAGATACGTAAGTTGATAAAACTTCATGATATTAATCAAAAGCATAATGGTCTTATGACACTCCGAGAGATTTTATTGACGTACTTCTCATGCATTGCATTCATTTATACATGTACATTGACCCATGACCAGATGGCGTTATATATATATATATATATATACATACGGGATATGGGAAAAGGTTACGGCGTTATATACACACCACCACCTGATCAACTGATATACGTTGATGATTTTGCCCACAATGGACGAGATGATATAATAGGATGCCCTCATAGGCTTGATGATGTTATGAACACATGTACCTATGCACGACATGACATTCATACGCATATGCATGACATTATAAGTATTTCATGATTTATAGAGTTATCTAGACTTACAGATTAAGTCATTTACTCCATGTTTTTTTCATGTCTTTTATATACTTATTTATGTGCCTTACATACTCGGTACATTATTCGTACTGACGTCCTTTTTTGGGGACGCTGCATTCATACCTGCAGGTATAGAAAATTAGTTTCACGAGCCCTCATAGTAGACGAGGTCAGCATTCATTGAAGGATCGGTAAGACTTCACCTCATTCGAAGTGCAACCGAGTCTATGAATCATCGTGTCAGAATTTTGCTATAGACTTATGGGTAGACCGGTACCCTGTCCCATTTGATGTCAAATCGTCACGTCCCGAAATGCCATTGTCGGGTCGTGATGGCGTCTAACATTGAACTCGCTAGACAAGCCAACGTGTATAGCTAAACTAGCATAATAATCTCAATTTCACAGAATAAGCTAAAACAATTTGCAATTAATCAGCGGAATAAATACGGTCTCAAGCTAAATAAGGACATCGAAATACAACAACGCATAAATTTTTCCCAAAACCTGGAGTCACAAACTCACGAACTGTCTATAAGAGTGCTAAATACAAAGCTGAAAGGAAATACATACAGCCGGTTGATCTCTAAAGACCAACGGCTAAAATTAGTAGGAAAAAGGTACCGCGAGCCTAAACCCTAACTGCTCCCTCGCGAACACTGCCATGGCCACTCCGGCTAATGGCGAGCCACCACCAACGACGGGGCAACCTCCACAACCACCCACCACCACTACCCAGCCCCTACGACAACAAACAACATCCAAAAACCCATGGATTACGCACAGGCAGTAAAACCTACGCCGAAAACCACCATGCATGATCATCCAGTTGCAGTGGAACCAATTCCCTTCAGGCGTGCAACTTATCTACAAGGGGAACCACTGGTAAGATTTACAGAAACTGAAGTTGAACGTATGAATGTGAT
>MDKI01264843.1:0-10156 GCA_005239505.1 Nicotiana paniculata | reverse complement strand
ATAATACCCCAGGATTATATTTGCAACGCCTGTTTAGTCTTCTACAAGACATAGTTGAGCGTGTGAGGAACTCTATGAGCCCGAAGATCCCGAAGGTTATGAAGGTTTTGATGGTCTGAAGGCTCCGGTGTTGAGTCAAGCTCTAGTAAAGAATAGACATAGATGCCTTAGTTATTTTTTGTTTCGCTTTTGTACATTTTTCTTCCTTGTTTATTTTAAGGCCATTTTATCGTGTCTTTGTAAATAGTTTTTGAGATATATACAATTTTCCCTTTGGAAACATCGCATATTATCGTCCCTCAATCAAACGTAATCTAGAGCATCCGTTCTTCGGAGGTCCGAATTGGGATCGATCTCGATGGCGACTCTGGATCACTCGTGGTTTCAAAATTTCGATAAAATCAAAGACCTTTAAGATGCTCAAGTGTTTTAGTTATATACAACGATGTTTTTTCCGAGGGTAACCCTTAAATAGGATTTTATTATATGTAAGGGCCTTACTTTTTTTGTACGGACTTCGGACGTCTCCGAGCCGTTTTAGGGTGGCTGTAGCCTTTTATATTCGGGCACGACCTAATAGGCACGGAGCCTCCGGGGTCCGATAGCCCGAGCCGTTCGATTTTTTTATCAGACAATAGTCCCCTATTCTGGATAGCCTGTGGGCTTTAGGATCTCAAATTCGTTACGAGGCATCGACAAAGAAAAAGACGTAGTAATAAAATGTCACGACCCAAAATCCTAACATGTCGTGATGGCGCCTATCTTGGTACTAGGAAAGCCGACATCTATGAAATAAATCCAACACTTAAATGGATTTAAAACAGTTTAAATAATAAAAACTCCTCATAAACAGGATAGAAAATTCAAACACAAAACAGAAATTCTCAACATCGTGGTGTTACAGAGTACATGAGCATCTAAATATCACAAGTCTGGGAAAATACTATCTGTCATAATCCGAAAAAAATACAACAAGTGGAAGGATAGGGAAGGAGAGACAAGGTCTGCGAAAATGCTGGCAGCTATCTCGGAATCTCCAGAAGATCAACTGTGCACGGAAATCAACACCCACCGTGTCCGGAAACACCTGGATCTGCACACAAAGTGAAAGGTGTAGCGTGAGTATAACCAACTCAGTAAGTAACAAGACTAAATAAAGAATTGAAAGTAGTGACGAGCTTTACAAATATAGTTCAATTTCAGTAATCTCAACATAGGAAAGTAGGCATGCTTTCAAGTTCGACAATTTAAGTCTAATCAGTTACTTCATAACAAGTTTAAGTGAAACAGAGTGTAATATCTATTAAAAAGTTTCAAGACAGTAATGCATGGCAGCTAAGTGAAACAATAGTGAAGTCAAATGCCTCCTCTCAGGGCAACAGTCACTCAGCCCTCCCATTCACTCGGCACTCGCACTCAGTAGGTACATGCGCTCACTGGGGGTGTGTACATACTCCGGAGGGGCTCCTTCAGCCCAAGCGCTATATCAAGCCAATCATGGCATAAATCAATGATACATGCTATGACGTGCAGCCCGATCCCATATATATAGCCGTAAGGCTCGTTGCGACATGCAACCCGATCCAAACATATACAACCATAAGGTTCATTGCAGCGTGCAACTCGATCCACATATATACATATATCACTCACAGTTCGACACTCATGCCCCAACTCCGTAACCAACCTCTCCAGTCTCTCGAGCTCTCAAAAATCATGAAAATCATCCCAAATATAAATGATGTAATTTATCAAGAAGGAACAAAATAGACTAAGATACGATATGCAAGTAAAATGGAAACCGAGTACAACAGCAATTTAGCAGACAATTTAACATGTAACACGACCTCTGAGAGTCCTCTCAGTACCATCACATGGCCTAAGCATGATTTTTAACAGGATTTGCAATTCAATTTCTATATCACGTGAATAATTTATAGATATCAACAGATTAATCATCTATACGGTTCCATAGAACGGACCAAGTCCCAATTCCTAGGTACACGCCCACACGCCCGTCACCTAGCATGTGCGTCACCTCAAAACCAAGCACATGACACAAAATCCGGGGTTTCATACCCTCTCAACCAAATTTAGAACTGTTACTTACCTCAATCCGAGCAAATCTCTACTCCAATACACCCTTTCCTCGTGAAACGGCCTCTGAATGTCCCGAATCTACCCACAAACTATACAATACAATCAACATGGGCTAAAGGAATCAATTTCACTAGAAAATACGAAGTTATTAATCAATAATAAAAAATTGGCTCAAAGCCTGCCTTGGGCCCACGTCTCAAAATCCGACAAAGTCACAAAATCCGAACACCCATTTGACCACAATTTCACCCAACCAAAACCTTAAAATCTAGCCTAAGGACTTTTCTCCATTTTTCTAAATTTTCCACCCCAAATCACTAATTTAATGATGAAATCAAAGGCATAATCATGGAAATTAATCAAAACAAGGTAATAATCACTTCCCCAAACACCCACGTGAAAATCTCTCGAAAAATCACCTTCCACCGAGCTCCCAAATCAATTTTTGTGTTATGAACTCAAACCCTCATTTTTGAAACTTTTAAATCTACCCAGGTGAACCTCCTTCGCGAACGCGGAAAGAGCCTTGCGTTCGCGGAGCACAAAACTCGACTGCCCAAACAATCCTCTGTTGCGAACACGAATGCACTCTCGCGAACGCGATACCTTACGGAGCTTGGCCTATGCGAACCCGTCCCCATGACCGTGCACACGAAGCCTTATGGCCTGATGCCCATCCTGCCTCCCTCTGCTACCCAAATGCAAGCTCCCTCACGCGATCGCGATGCACACTTACCCCCAACCTTCGTGAACATGTTTCTCTCTTCCCGATTGCGAAGAACAACTCCTCTTATGCCTCCAGGTAACCTTCGCGAACACAAGATCTCTCTCGTGAATGCATATAAGGAAACCAGCAACTTGCAAACCAGCAGTTTTCAGGTAAATACCAAGTCCAAAATTGATCTGTAGACCATTCGAAACTAACCCGAGGCCCCCTTAACCTCAACCAAACATACCACCAAGTCACAAAATATCATATGAACTTAGTCGAGTCCTCAAATCCTCTCAAACAACATCAAAAACATGAATCATGCCCCAATTCAAGCCTATAGAAACTAAGGAAATTCCTACTTCTAGAAACGATGCCGAAACTTATAAAATCACGTCCGATTGACCCCAAATTTTGCACACAAGTCATATTTGACATTAAGGATCTACTCCAACTTCCTGAATCGGAATCCGACCCCGATGCCAAAAAGTCTACTCCCGGTCAAACTTTCTAAAAATCCAACTATTCCCATTTCAAGTCTAATTCCACTACACGCTCCTAAGTCCAAAACCACCCAACGGAGATAACAGAACCATCAAAACTCCATCTCGGAGTTGCTTACACATACGTCAACATCCGATCAACCATTTCAACTTAAGCTTTCAACCTTGAGACTAAGTATCTCAATTCATTCCAAAACCTCACCGGACCCGAACCAGCTACCCCGACAAATCACATAGAAGCTATAAAGTACAAGATGATCAGTAAATAGGGGAATGGGGATACAACTCTCAAAACAACCAGCCGGGTCATTACATAAAATATGAGGGAAGTAAAGATTTCTTTCATTGTCTTATATGTAGGGTACATCATCGAAGGGACATAAGCCTTGTGTCGTGACTAGAGTGGGATACATGGGCATGGTTCATTTGACCTTTTGACCCTTACAATGAATCTTAATCACCAAGCCTTGGCTTTTGACATATAAAATTTCCCTTTCTAAAGATCTTAACCTAGGGGTAATGGCCCTCAGTATTTGAGGCAAAATTTGTGAGGGCTCAGATACTGTCAGTTTGGCACTAACGATCAACAATTCCGGTTTAAATCCGGTCTTCAAAACTAAGGTAGAGCATTTTACTATTGAGGAAAAAAGAGTACAACGCGTGATTTCAGACCTAATAGTAATATCTGCCTTAGGCCGACTACCTACATAAGTTAGTCCATAATGTAACAAAATTAAAAGGGAATTGAGTTTGTACCTTAGTAGTAGTACCACATTCTATTTGTTCGGTAAATGTATATCATTTCCCGATTCGAGTTTGTACCCTTTGCTGATTATACCAGCAACTCTATACGGTCCTTCCCAATTCCAGTTTCCCGTCGTTTGGGTTCCTGGTGTATAGTGTTACTTTTCTCAATACCAAGTCCCCGACTTAAAAATGTCGAAGGTTGGCTCTTTGGTTATAGTACTTACCTACTCGATGCTTGTGGGCGGCCAACTGGACTAGGGCAGCTTCCTGCCTTTCATCCAATAATTCCAGGCTCGTGGTCATGGCCTCACGTTTTGACACTTCGGTAGCATACTGGAACCTGAGGCTTGGTTCTCTTACCTTGACTGGTATTAATGCTTCCGCTCCGTATACTAGAGAGAACAGGGTCGCGGGCGGCTCCTCCATTATCGGTAAACCTTCCAAAATAGTGACAGCCTAGTCTGATTCTCCCTTCCCCTGTACTCCACTTCGTAGTCGTTCGGCATGCCCACAACACTTCGAGCAAAAATTTCTTCCATTTCCCCTTCGAATTGGCCAATCTCTTTTTTAGGTTTTGGAGTATAGTTTGGTCGTCAATTCCGCTTTCCCATTCCCATTAGGATGGTAAGGCATTGATAATATCTTCTTAATTTGTGGTCTTCGAAAAAATTACTTACCTTGCTGAAGAAAAATTGTTTTCTGTAATCGCAAACGATCTCGGCCAGTATTCCAAATCAACATATTATGTGATCTCAGATGAAGTCGATGAATTCTTTCTCCCGGACCTTCTCCAACGCCCGATCCTCGACCTATTTTGAAAAATAATCGGTTATGAGCAGTATGTATTGGACTTTACTGCGCGCCCATGGCAGGATCGATGATATCCATTCCCCACTTCATAAATGGCCATGGCGACAAGACCTGGTGGAGCATATATCCTGGTTGATGAATCATCGGGTTGGTCTTTGGAACTTGTTGCATTTTGGTACGAAGTCTTTTCGCATCCTTCTACATTTAATTCCAGTAGTAGCGGACTCTAATTAGCTTCCGAACTAAGGATTCTTCCCTCGAATGGTTCCCTCAAGCGTCCTCGTGGATTTCACTCAGGGCGTATTCTCTCTCTCTCTCAGACCTAAGCATCTAGCAGTGGGCCGAAATCTGGCAGCTTTGGTGCGCAGGGCTCTCGGTTCCTGGGGATCTGATGGCAATTTTCCTGTCTTCAAAGTAATCTATGTATTTGTTCTCCAATCCCAAGTCAAACTTATTGAGTTTACTTCGGCATGAACTTTTTCTACTATCGAGTTCATCAGCTGCACCACTGTCCCCGAGCTGACTTTATCAGAGTCGATAGATGACCCGAGTTGGGCAACACATCGTCCTCACTATTTTGATCTCTAGGTGCGTTCCGCAGAGTCCATTCTTTGAATTGGTGAAGGGTTACCTGGATTTGTCCAAGTACCTCCACATCTATTGCTATTTTGCTTCGAACGTTCCATTGACATGATATACGATGATGAGAGAGTCACATTTGTTTTCGATCACTTCGGCCCGAGGTTCTTAGATAGTTCTAGACCTGCAGTCATAGCTTCATAATCGACTTCATTGTTTTTCAATTTAACGGTTCTAATAGACTGTCTAATTACACTACACGCAGGTGGTTTTTACATGATATCAAGCCCGGACCCTTTCGTATTGGATGCACCGTCCGGGAGTAGGGTACAGATCCCCAAATTAGTCCCTGAGGTAAACCGGTGTAAAGTCGGCCACGAAGTCTGGAAAAATCTAAATTTATTTACAGTCCGGGGTCGGTACTCGATATCGTACCCGCTAATCTCCATGGCCCATTTGTCTAGTCGGCCCGAAAGCTCGGGCTTATGCATGACATTCCTCAGAGGGTATGACGTTACGACACATACGGGGTGGCATTGAAAGAACGATTTTAGTTTCCTAGAGGCGCTTAGCAAAGCGAGCGCCAACGAGAATTTGGTTGTAACCGGAGTGGGCGTCGAGAAAACTGAGTATCTCGTGTGCGGCCGTCGCGTCGATCATTCGATTGATGTTAGGCAAAGGAAAAGAATCCTTCAGACACGCCTTGTTTAGATCCTTATAATCTACAGATATTATAAGTTTATTCCCCTTTTTTGGTACTACCAGTATGTTAGCTAACCAATCCGGGTACTTAACTTCCCAGATGGAACATATTTTTAGAAGTTTGATACCTATCCATGATCAACGCGTGTTTTATCTCGAACATTGGCCTTTTCTTCTACTTGACCTGATTGAAATTCGGATCCTAACATAACTTGTGAGTGCTCACCTCCGGTGGGATCCCTATCATGTATAGATGAGACCAAGAAAAACAATCGGTGTTAGCTTTAAGAAAATCAATATGTTTTTTCCTGAGCTGGGGGTTTAACCCCGTGCCCAAGTATACCTTTCGATCCGGTAGGTGCTCGATTAATATAACTTGCTCCAACTCCTCGACCATTGATTTTGTGGCTTCGGTGTCATCGGGAGATATGAATCATCTCGGTACACCGTAATCGTCCTCACTGTCCACTCCTTATGCTTCTTATTTTTTCGGTTTGGTTGAGGCCGGTATTATTGATTGTTGTTTGATTTCTTCTTTTTTGGCCGGTTCCGTGCTTCTTATTGTTGAGACCGCGGGTACGGGGACCACATCGTCGACAACAAACATTTCCCTTGTGGCCGAATGCTCTCTGTAGACCGTTTTAACTCCCCTCGGTGTATTTCAACGCCTGGTGTAAGGTCGAAGGTACCACCCTCATGTTATGGACCCATGGCCTTTCCTAACAAAGCATTGTACTCATATCCCCTTTTATCATGTAGAACTTCGTTTCTTGGGTTATAACAACAGTTTTCACAAGCAAAGTTATCTATCCTTTCGTGGTCTCACACGCCATATTGAAAACATTCAATACCCGGACCGCCGGTACGATTTGATCCTGTAACCCCAGTTGCTCTACGACCCTTGGTCTTATGATGTTGGCCGAGCTACCTGGATCAATCAACACAGATTTAACTCGAGATTTATTGATACGTATAGATTTACTAGTGCATCATTGTAAGGTCGTATGATGCCTTCGGCGGCTTCATCACTGAACGAGATAGCTCCTTCCGGAACGTAATCCCGGGTGCGTTTTTCCCTCGTAATAGACACTTTAGTGCGTTTTGTCATTGGCCCTTAGGGGACATCGACTCCCCCGATGATCATGTTGATCACGTGTTGAGGCTCCTCTTGTTCAACCTGTTTATCGGCGTCCCTGTTCTAGAAGTGGTTTTTGGCTCGCTCGCTCAGGAATTCTCGAATTTTCCTATTGTTGAATAATCGAGCAACTTCTTCTCTTAACTGTCGGCAATCTTCGGTCCTATGCCCGTGAGTGCCGTAATACTTATACATCAAATTAGGATCTCTCTGGGTAGGGTCGGACTGCAATGGTCGAGGCCACTTGGTCTCTTTGATGTGCCCTATGGCCGACACGATGCTTGCAACGTCCATGTTGAAATAATACTCTGATAATCTTGGTGGTTCCCAACTCCAATTGTTATCGTCTAATAATTTAGCTTTCTCACACATGTTAATGGATTGCAGACACCTATTGGAGAAGCTGGGCAGCTCACATGTGAGTCATATCTTTAGAGAAGCTAATGCTGCAGCTGCTAAACTGGCCTGCTATGGGAAATGCAAGGATCCAGAAATGGGAAGAAATGTTATGATTTTTGTATACCCATCTCCTTTATCCTTAATGAACTAAAGGAAGACCTCTATAGAGCTGGGACTATACATTCAGTTACCATCATGTAATAACTTCCGTTTGTGTTATCAATAAAAAGCTCCTTTCATTAGCAAAAAAAAACGTACTCATTCCGTTTTAATTTAGATGACACATTTCGCCTACCGAGAGTCAAAGGATGTGAAGTTTGACTAATTTTAAAATATTTATTGTTATCATATTGGCATGAGAAAAATTGCAACTCTCGATAAGCGAGTTGAACTAATTTAATTTTGCTTTAAAGTTTAGCCAAATTAACTCTCGATAAGCGAAATATGTCGTCTAAATTATAATAAAGAATAGTTTCTTCTCCGAATATTTTGAATGTTTTTCGTATTGACTGTTTTACGACTGATACGAAAATACGACTGGAAGATGTGGTTCCATATTAAGGTGGTCGGTAGAGCACTATAAGACCTAAATTCTTTTTTTTCCTTTTCTCTATTATTTTATACATCTTCCGAATTCAGATGATCTTTTTTGTTTGTTTCGCAGACGATGTTTTGATATTTGTATTGGAGTTTTACCAAAATAAAGATTAATTTTTAAGGTGCACCTTAAATCTTTCATTAAGTATAGAGCGATATTATTTATTCCACAACAATTGGTGGTGAATTCAAATGGTTTGTTACAAAGAGAAACGGAAGTTCGAATTTTTCCATCTAATATGTGATATTCGTTTTGGACTTTGATTAATTAAAATATACGTCGTGTAAGATTTATTTAAGAGAAAAATGCCCTTCTAAAACTTTTTCTTCTCTCGATAATGAATTAATTTTTTTTAATTAAGAATAAAGGGAATTAATTCATCCCTATCATACACGATGAATCAAAATGGTTAGTACGGATAGAAACGAAAGTTTGGAATAGTCAACTTTTGTATATGCCGCTAAATATTTTCAAGAAATACCTTGTTTTGTACGCCTCTGATAATGTCCTCGGATGTGCAAGCAAAAGCTAAGTTTGCAAAAAGTTTTTGATGTGACAGCTTGAATTACCTGTTGGAGAAATGTCAAGCTGTCATAAAATTAGGAATATAGTGCTATTTACTTTGATTTGAACAATCCAAAGGTAAAAGAACAAATTAAGTAGTTAAAGAATTTATAACTCGATATAAGTGGTGGAATATTTATGATAGAAGACGCACCTCGTTTGATTTGTGGCATACTTAAAAGAATTTCACTTCCCTTTTCTTTAACGGTTGGAAGGAAAAGAAATTTTACTCATGCAATTGAGACCCTAGTTACACACTAGAAGAGAAAGTAGCAACGGTTAAAACTATATCATGTCAACACTAGTACTGAATTATGTGACAATTTTATCTAAAATTTTAAACTCTTCATGTAAAACTAAAAACAAAGAACAGGCGTCAATGCTATATTGCTTAATTTTCATTTAAAACTTTAAGCTATTCATAGAAGAAAAACTAAACCATCAAATAAGGAACACAAACAATTATTTACTTAGGCCATCAACACGTTTCTGTAGGTGAAAATATTTGATGATAGTACCGGAATTTGAACTGGCACCTTAACTAATAATTGTGTGATAATATGATGCAAGAGTTTAAATTCTTATAAGAAAGAAAGAGATATAATCATTAATATTATTTGTATGAGAAAATGATTTTCTAACAATTTGAATAGAATAAAAAAAATGGTATAAAGATTTCCTATTTCTTTATTATACCAATTTCCTATTAAAAGAACCCTATTACACATTGACTAGACGCGTACTTTGAAGATTTCTCTTTCCTTTCATAATTTTTTATCCTTGGAACTCTTGCTATATCTTTTCTCAAACTGTTCCAATTAGTGGTTGCAATTATGTCAATAACGATCTATAACCATGAAATCTATAAATTTCCTCGAATATAATCAAACAATTCGAGATTAGGAAATATTCTTCGAAGGAATCGCGATCCCAGTAGCAATTAAAAATACAAAGAAAGCAAACCTGATCTGCGGCAAACATTTGAGTTTACGTCAATATAGTCTCTCTCTATATATATATACTAATTAAAGAAAGTTATAAAATGGGATCTATTATTGACATAAGTTTGTTTTTTTAGATTTCTAATGCATGCAGCTAATGCTCTATCTTGGTCCGGATATTTCTGACTATGATGAGGTTGGTGGCAACTAGGGGTGGGCATAAAATTCGGAAAACCGAATTCCGAACCGAACCGAATTAATTCGGTATTTCGGTTTTCGGTATTTCGGTATTTCGGTCTAATTCGATACAGAAATTTTGGTATTTCGGTATTTCGGTTCGGTACACGGTATTGGATTTTTGATATTTCG
>MDKI01271369.1:0-31684 GCA_005239505.1 Nicotiana paniculata | reverse complement strand
AGTATTATTATTATTTATTTATTTACTTTAATTAAATAAAATCTACTAAGTGTAAGACAAAAGTTTAAAACATCAATTTTAGGCCTAAACGGAATATTTCTACTAAAATAGTATAACATTTGAGTGTGGTCAAAAATTAGTTGTTCACAGTGGGGAATTGAAAGCTTGTGAATGTTAATAAAACGAAAGCGAGGTGACTTGAGTAAAACTTACTCTTCTTGAGGGACTATCTCTAAAAGCATGGTTCGAGTTAATACTTAAGTTGTTTGCAAATATGCTTTCGTGCTTATGGTGACAAACAAGTACGGATGTCTCCATGTATTAAAAAATTATGTTGCATATGTAGTGCCATGTTGTTTTATAAAATTTTCTTTTAAATCTTGTTGGCAAAATGACACTCAAAGTAAATGTTATAAGTTTTTATCAAAATTTACGTATTGACAAGAGTATATATATTTGAGTGCTATAGGTAAGTTTTTATGGAAAGTATTTCTTTTGAAAATTGATGAGCATAATAACACTCGTGGTATCTTTTAAAGATTGGTGTTAAATTGCTTAAGGCTTTAGCATGTAAAAAGTTATTTATTTATATTTTGTTCAAATGATTTAGATTTTCTGTAAATACTATGATTTGATAAAAATAGATCTTTTGAGGCTACTATGTTAAGAATCTATTTTTGAAGTATCAAATATTTTGAGAGTTACTTGTGTTCACCGATATTGGCTTCGAATATATCGTGTTCGTTGTCATGAAATTACACATGCCAGTGTAGGCGTAAATGGCCACTTTGTGGTATAGACTACAACAGAGTGCTCTCCCTCGAGAGGGTGCTATTTTGTGCTATTATTAGCATGGCTGAGTCGATTCGTATGACACTACGATGAGACGACCTGAGCAAGTAGGGTATATGATACTTGCCTTCTTATTTCGGTGATGGTATAGTACTCTCAGTGAAAGGTAATGATGATTTTCTTATGTTTAGTCCGAAAGTGTCGAACGTGATTTCAATGAATTAAAACAAATGGAATGATTTTGAATGATTTTTATCCAAAATCTTAGATTGATATAAATATTTTAAAAGTTTATATTGTGGGTTTTCACTTGGTTGTTATTTAAAATAACAAAGGTTATGAATTGATAAAAAATCTTATTGTTTTATATCAAATATTAGAGAATTATTTTTATAAAGCTTGTCCCAAGAACTTAAGTTAGAGAGAGTCTATAATACTTATTGAGTACCGATGTAGTGTCTTAGCCCTTAGGGGCCCTAGGGTCGTACTTACTTTACATGTTTCAGGATGATGTATGATACGTGGCATGTGGTCAGGCTAGGATGACTCTCTTTACGAGGTATTACGAAGCACCACTTTTATTTCGTGGTAGCTATCATGTTCTTTATTATTTTATTTTGTTGGAATTACTCCAACTGTTGGTTCTATTCTTTGGTATAGAGGCTCCATAGATAGTTGAGGTTGTAGTAACGAGTTTGTACACGAAATACATGAAAGTATATTTATTTTACTTAGTCTCATTATTATTATCATGAAATATGTTATGTGTGATTTTGAATTGGAAAATATTTATCATTTAACTTGAAAACGTATATTATTTTCAAGGAGCTTCCGCCGTTAAATTAGTTTTCATGCATATGATTTGGGTGCATCACATAGTTTGGTTCGCTCGGGTCGAGTAGTGTGCCGGGTGCCAGTCACGTTACACTTATTTTGTCGGAGACTAGGATGTATCATGAGCCTGGTTTTACCCGTATACAGATAGTCTCCTCATTTCTCGAAGAGTAAATGACGAGAAACGACATGAGCTCCCAATTCTTACTTCGACACATCGCGGCAGAAACGACAAAACATTTGAAACGTTTCGTCAGTCATGTCATAATGGCATTAAATGTGTGTCAGCCACTGGTCGATCGTCCCTGGACGTAAAACGCTGCTAAACTCCTACAAATACCCTCTCTTCTATCCATTTTTCACTTTACACCAAATATTCTACCTTCGTACCTTCTAGGCTTCAATATTCCCTAGTATTTTTACCACCGTTACCCAAGGTTCTTCACTACCTCGCAAATGTTTTTATTCATCCTATCTTTTCCAAGATTTTTTCTTCATAACAATGGCAAAAACGTCAAAATATGTTCCTCAAAAGAATGTTCCTTCTTCCTCGCAACCGACTATTGAGGTCAAAGAGACAGTTCCCAATATGGTCGTTGATGAAATAGGGGAAGAGCCCACTTTAAAGATGTTCATTCCTCATGGTTGTTCGGTTACCGATGACTTTATGGTTGAGAAGCCATCTTCTGTATAGGGTCGGTGTGAGGAGGTTTCAAGATACATCTGCTTAATTACCGAAGAGGTCCTCCCTACGGTCCGAAAAGACTACAATGGGGCGATACGAACATAGTGGTCCCCAATTCTGAGTAGGCCATTACAGCCCATGTCGAGGGATACTTAGTTTTTACACTTATCCCTTTACATTGAGACCGGTGGACCTGTGCCATTATATATTTCTGCAAGAGATACGAGGTATGCCTCGGTCAGATTCATCCTTCGATATGGAGGATTGTGATCCTTCTTCGATTTTTTGTAAGCAAAATCGACTCCTGCCAGTTCACTGTGGATCACCTACTCCATTTGTAGAGTACCCAAATATTTCGAGGGGGCTGACAAAACTTGTGTGCCGGGCCAGTAAAGCCCTGTTCTCAAGTATCGATAAGGGCCGGTATTGAGGCTGGCAAGGCCGTTTTGTCCGAGTGAGTACTTAAGACTTCATCCCGGCTGAATGCAGGCTATTCCCCGAGAAGTGTAATACGTAACGTAAGTATAAATTTCCTTCAAATGTTGATTTTATGTTTACTCCTCTTTTCCTTATTGGTATTCATGGTGGTTAAATCGTCGCATGGGTCCCAAATGTTGTCCCTCGACTAAAGGAGTGGGTCGAGGATATCATTTAACAAATGCCCTACTCTGAGCGCTCATGGAGCAAAACCCTCGATGGGCCGTTGGGAGGCCTGTTCCCATGGTAAGACTCCTTTCCCAAGAAGATTGTGTTAGGATTTTTCTTTTAACATCAAATCTTTATTTCCTTCGCTTCTCTTTGCAGGCTTGCCTAAGGATGCCGAGCTTAGGCCTCCAGTCGGTGGCGAGGAATTTCCTGTTGAGTCTCCAGCTCCGTGGCAGGCTGGAGAGAGTAAAAGAGGAGGGCTCCAAGTTCCCCGATCTTGGAGAAAAAGAAAACAAGGAGAAGCTGGTGCGCAAGATAAAGGAAAACACCAGCTCCAGAGAACAAGCTTTGAACTTGCTCTATCGGCTGAGTGAAGAGTTTAGGGGAGAAGAGCCTTTCATTTTTGTGGCTCGCGAGCCGTCGCTTCTCGAAGAGTGGGGGGACATTGAACTTGAGATTCGTGCGGCCGACCTGCCTCAATCCAGGGAGGTCGTTGAAGAGGCCGAGGTTGAGGCTTTCCGGGATGTGGGCAGTGACTCGAAAGAGGCACTTGGTGTGATAGATATCACTGAGTCACCCTTGTTCACCGAGTCTATGTTGAATGAGGCCCAAACGGTGAAAGAACGACCCAACGAGGGGGCCCACAGAGCAGATGATCCTCTCCAATATTTTTTTTATGGCGTGGATTCTACTCCCACGGAGGACGTCATTGAGTTAGGTGACATAGAGATACCGAGGAAAAGTTCATCCTCGGGGCAGGTGGGCCTAACTCAAGCCCGAGACTGGTCAACCGGTTCCCTACCTCGAGCGCAGATCTAGGTCTAAAGCGGCCAATTATCATCACTAATCTGGAGGATGCCCGTGTTCTCTCCTTCCTTGTAGGGATTTCCAGTTACCTTTAGTTCCTGGTGGCTGAAGAAGACCAGGCCAAAATGAACGAGGTGGATTCCCCGTGCTTTTTCAACGAAGCACAATAGGCGCTGAACCGGGTAACTCTTGATAATTCCTGATGATTCCAATTTTTCTTCTCATATTTGAACTAGTTTTTTGGTAATTCTAATATATTTCCTCGTGTGTTTAGGCCTCGGTGCTCCACCACGAGACCTTCCTCCGGTACCGGGAAGAATTGAGCCACTATGAGTTCGAAGCCAAAGAGCATTCTAAGAAAAGAAACATGTATAAACTTCTCAGCAATCAACGTGAGGGTGCAATCAGGAGCCTCCGAGCTGAGTTGGATGCAGCTCAGAAAGAACACGTCGACTTGTTGGAACGGGTAAAACTTTTTGAAGTTAGTGATGATGAGCTAGACACGGTGTCTAACGGTAAGAATCCACAGGTCTAGCAGAAGCTCGATCGGATCGATAAACTCTGGCCCGAGATGGATGTGATCAAAGTTGAGGCCGAAGGGTGGAGGAGCAAGATATATCGCCTGGACTCGGAGAAAGAAACAACTCGGGGGAAATTGGCCTCGGCGGCGACCTAACTTCGATCGGTAAAGGAGAAAGTGGAGGCATGGTCCTAAAAAGTCGAGGAGCTTCAATCTCAACTGAGCTCGGCTGTTGCCGACCAGGAGACCCTCACCAAGGAGCTCAAGGCGACCAAGTCGGTGGCTGAAATAGCCAATAAAGATGCCAATGAGATGGTGGACCAGTACAAAGCCGATGTCGAGGCAGCCTAAGACCGCAAATGGTAGTTCCGAAGGGAGGCCCTCGAGGAGGTTCATGCTCGGGGTTTTGATTTGTCGGCCGAAATCAAAAGTGCTAAGGGGCTCGAGGCCGAGGCCAAGAAGTTGACTTATCCTGAGGACCAAGAAGACTCTGAGGGTTTGGGCGGATCTGAGGACGGGGAAGATTCTGTCGGCCCAGGTGGTGAGGATTAGGCTTCTTAGGTACCTTGTAGTTTTTGTTTTTTGTAGCTTTGTATTTTGTTGAGGCCGTTTGGCCTTTGTAAAATTTTCATATATATATATATATATATACACACAAGGCTTTCTTTTCTCTTCGGCAATTCTCGATCTTGATTCTCTTTGCTTTTTTCTTTATGATTGTAAGGATTTCGGATGCCATAGCATGCAATAATTAGGTCTTATTTGGAGGTTCGAACATTGTTCGTATTCGAGACTATTTTGCTTAAGGCTCGTGGAGGGCTCGATATGACCATAATCTTTCCCCGTAGTCTATAGAATATTTTAGATTACAATTTGCCGAGGGTAGCCTTTTGAACTAGATTAAAAATTTTGAAGGCCTTATGTTTTGGTTACAGGTCTCGAACGTCTACAAGCCGTTTTAGGATGACCATACCCTTTTAATTTGGGTATCTCCTAATGGGCTCGTTACCCCAAGTTATTCAAGCTTGCCCAAGATAACAGTCCCCGAATGGGTATGACCGTAGCCTTTAAGGTTCGAACACTGCGTAATAGGCCTCGTGCCCCCGGCTTCGATAGCCCAGGCCATCCAGACCCGACTCTAAATGCACATTTCCCCGGCTTTGTTGCAAATGTTTCAAATGGTCATCTGCTCGTAGGGACTTAACCAACATATCGTCAATGTAAACCTCCATTGATTTTCCATTTATTCTTCGAACATCCAATTTACTAGGCGTTGGTAAGTGGCACTGGCATCTTTTAGTCCGAATGGGATCACGTTATAGTAGTAGGTGCCGTACTTAGTGATGAAGGAAGTTTTCTCCTGATCTCCCGGGTTCATCCGTATTTGGTTATACCCGGAATAGGCATTAAGAAAATTGAGGATCCCGTGGCCGGCTGTTGCATCGATCATGCGATCGATGTTGGGCAAAGGGAAGGGGTCCTTAGGACACGCCTTATTCGTATCTTTATAGTCTACATACATCGTAATTTATTCCCCTTTTTAGGGACTATTACCACGTTTACTAACAATTCTAGGTTCTTAAACTCCCGAATGGACCCTATTTTAAGGAGTTTAGATACCTCGTCTTTGATGAACGCATGTTTGACTTCGTATGGAGGTCTATTTTTCTGTTTGACTGGATAGAACTTCGGGTCTAGGCTCAGCTTGTGAGGGGTTATTTCTGGGTAGGGCGGGGGTCCCTGTCATATCAAGGTGAGACCAAGCGAAACAATCTTTGTTAGATATGTAAGGATTTGCATGAGTTTTTCTTGAGCTTGGGATTCAACCCCGTGCCCAGGTATACCTTTCGATCAGGAAAGTGCTTGATCAATACGATTTGCTCCAGTTCTTCGGTCGTCGATTTGGTAGCATCAGAATTGTCAGAGGCTATGAAAGACCTAGGAACTCCGTAGTCGTCGTCCTCATCCACCCCCTTCTTCTCTGTTTCTATCGAGGTTGGTATCGGTAATTACTATTTGGTCTCGTCTTTGGACATCAGGTTTAGACCCTCTGATATCGAAAGTGCGGATATTGGGACCACCTCATCGACCGCGAACATTTCCTTGGCGGCCGGTTGCTCTCTGTAAACTATTTTGATTCCTCTAGGCGTTGGGAATTTTAGCACCTGGTGGAGTGTTGAGGGTATTGCCCTCATGTTGTGAAGGTATGGTCTCCCGAGCAAAGCATTGTATCTCATATCTCAATCGATTACATAGAACTTCGCTTCCTGAATGGTCACGGTGACGTTCACTGGTAATGTTATCTCCCCTTAGTGGTCTCACACGCCATGTTAAATCCATTTAGAACTTGGACTGCAGGCCCGATTTGATCTTGTAGACTGAGTTGTTCCACGACCATCGATATAATGATATTGGCCGAGCTACCTGGATCAATAAATACATGCTTAACTCGAGATTTATTTATGAGTACAGATATTACCAGTGTATCGTTGTGGGTATGTACGACTCCTTCAAAATTCTCGTCGTTCAAAGACAAGGTTCCCTTTGTCACATAATCCCCTTGTGATAGATACCTTGGTGCGTTTCAGCATCGACCTCTAGGGAATGTCGACCCCACCAATGATCATGTTAATGATGTACTAAGGTTCCTCCGCTCGATCTGTTTGTTAGAATCTCTATTACTAAAGTGATTCTTGGCTCGATTCCTCAGGAACTCTCGGAGATGTCCGTCATTGAATAGACGAGCTACTTACTCTCTTAATTTTTGGCAATTCTCTGTTTTGTGGTCGTGAGTGCAATGATATTTGCACATTAGGTTAGGATCCCTTTGAGCTGAATCGGACTATAGATATCGAGGCCATTTGGTGTCTTTGATGCGTCCGAGGGCGCGGAGGCGTCAACGTATAAGTTGTACTCTGATAATCTTGGCGCTTCTTTAGGACCGACAGGCCTGTCGAAACTGTTTTTGTTCATGAGTCCCCGGTTGTTTTGACCTCGATCACTTCTCCTTTCATTTCTCATAGGGTTTTTCCCAGACCCCTTGCCTATTCGGTCTCCACTGTATGATAGATACCGGTCCTTATTTGATCTCGGTTCAAGATCAACGTCTCTCTTGATTCTGTCGATGATTCTAACGGGATAACTGGACCTGGAAGGGGCCCTAACTTGATCATCTTCGACCCTGATTTTCGATTGATACTGGTTATGTACATCAGCCCAGGTAACAATTGGATATTTTACCAAGTTTTGTTTTAACAACTGTGAAGCCAATGAGCTTCAAACATTGCGTCCTTAGGTGAAACCTTGAACGACCCAATTATTAGCTACCGGGGGAAGGTCCATCCGTTCCATTCGAAACTAAGACACGAATTCTCTGAGCATCTCATTATCCTCATGTTTTACTTTGAAAAGGTCTGACTTCGTGGTCTCGACCATGATAGCCTCGACGTGTGCTTTTATGAAGGAATATGCAAGCATATCAAACGAGTCAATAGAATTAGGAGGTAGGTTGTGATACCATATCATAGCTCCTTTTGACAGAGTTTCCCCGAACTTCTTCAGCAGGACAGACTCGATTTCAACATCCTCTTAATCGATCCCTTTGATGGTGCAAGTATAGGATGTCACATGCTCATTTGGGTCTGTCGTTCCATTGTACTTAGGAATCTCGGGCATGCAGAAATTCTTAGGGATTGGCTTCGGATCCGCACTCGGAGGAAAAGGTTTTTGAATAAACTTCTTGGAATCCAGGCCTTTTAATATCAGGGGTGCTCTTGGGATTTGGTCGACCTTAGAATTGTAGGTTTCCACCTTTTTGTCATTGGCTTTGATTTTCTTCTCTCTTGATTCTACCCATTTAGTCAGCTCCTCGAGCATCTTTATGATTTCGGGGTTGATTCCCAATTCATTTTCATTTGGTCTCTCCGCGACCGGTTCAATTCTGCGGGTGACTTCTCGAGACGGCTTGGGCTATATTCTGCTCGGTGCCTGGCTTTGGTTCTACAACTAGGCTATCACTTCCTGTTAAGCATGTAACATATCGAAGATCGCCCGTAAGTTGACCCCGTCCCCTCCAATGTCTTGTCTATTTTGGGTTGTTGATCGGGCTCCACCACGAACGCTATTCTCGGGGTCGGTCGGCAGATTCGTGTTGATGGCCACATACGAGTTAGCATCTATCGGGCCAGCGGCCAGAATTTCGATGGAGTCAACATGTGGTACCTCGCCACTAGGTATTATATTGTTATTCTCGCCATGATCAACGGACTCAACGTCATCATTTAGAGGGGCTGGCTAGGAGTTTGACATTTTGAGCTTTGGCTTGAAATTAGATACATATCAAAGAACAAGTGTAAAATAGGGTGTGTTATAGATGTTTGTATCAAATAGCCACTATTATTCTTTGCTCCACGGTGGGCGCCAAACTGTTTACCCTCAAAATCGATAACAATTGAATTTGTAAGTGATTTAGGATATGCATATTCATTCGATACAAAGCGATAAATAAATTTAAATTGAATAAATAAAGATAAAGTAGATTCAAACCACACTAGGAAGATAGTTCAAGCCTTAGTGAAATATTGGCCATCGATCCGGACTCACAGCACTAACGAACAAGAGCAAGAGAGCTAATAACAGAGAAAATAATAATATATTTCTTTGGAATACGTGTTACCATGTGTTTGATGAATTACCAAACCTCCTTCATATAGTAGGGGAATCCTACTCTAACTACAACTTCATAAAGGTAAAAACTCATCGATTAACTGATTCCCGGTCCTTCATCAATACGTGTCGAGATCCCCACCGTAATATCTGACTGGACACGAATATTATGGCCTTCTGTTGGTCATGCTTGATTGCCTGACAATGTTCTTCGAAGTTGTACAAAGCTAGGATTGATTCCGAATCATGACCCCGAAATTCTCGAGGTCGGGTGTTATGCCCGCGAATTCTGACTCGATGAGACTGGCCCCTCATCATCATATCTCGAGCTGAGCTTATTTTGTCGGAGACAGAAATGTATCATGAGCCAGATTTTCGGCTATTATCTTTCAGAACGACTATACTGCATAATTTTCCCTATAAACTTTCACTACCTCACTACCTTCAAATCAAAACTATGCTCAGCAACAGCAAGTAATTCATATAGTTTGCAAACTGCAACACTGTAAGCAAAATTGGAAACGTTCTTTCGGGGGAAATGGCGACAAATTTTGGATGTCCGTAAGAGTTTATTTGGACCAAGCAATAAAAATTAATGAAAAATAAAACCAAACTGAAACTTAGGGTTGAACATCATTTGATCGTATTATTAGACTGAACAAAGAGGAATGCTAAGTGCATGCATTTAAGACTTCGTTAATGATACATGCATTCTTAGTATAATTATTATTTAGTAAAGGACTAAATTAAAGTAGAGTATTAAATGTTACAAATGTGTAATATTATGTGGCAGATTGGAATATATCATCGATGCACATCTTGCTTCATTTATACGAATGAAGGCAACTTCTTTTATTCGAATGTTTGTGGAAGATCTGTAACGATGGCTGCGTTTAGATAAACTGAAGATTTCGTTAATCGTTCCCCGCAGGAAAAAAAGGAGTCAGCTTCTAGCTCTTACCTCTAATTTGGGTTAGTTTGCCAAGGTTACGTCCTCACTGATTTCATGGTTTTATAAAGTTTGTAGACTATCTGTTACCATACGTACTTTATTATTGAACAGAAAATTTCACTCCAGAAAAGGAAAAAAGAAAAAGACATGATAACTTTTCTTTGTCTCTGATTTGGGTTGAGATTTGAGAATTATGTCATCACTGACTGATTTCATACATAGTACTCCTTCCAAGAAAAATGATATTACTCATTTCGTATTAATTTGTTCTAAAAATAATACTGCATGTTTTTTAACTTAAAATAAATTAAATAATTTTTTTTATTCATTTAATTTATTTTATTCCTTTCTTGAATCATATCTATTTAAACTAGAAAGAAATTGATGATTACTCGGTTGATGTCTTCAAATATTTTCAGCTGTTTGGAAAGGAAACTCAAAGAATCCTAGGTATAACAGTTTTTATTTCTTAACGTTCTCTTTTTATCTATCTTTATGCTTAAACCTATGAGGTTAAGTTTGATAGCGTCTATCAACCTATTTGAATTTAAATGAAATCGTAATTTTGATCCTAGATCACATTACGCCGTATACATTGGAGAATAATATTGGAACAAAGAGAAATTAATGCTAAACCCCGTCCATTTAAAACTTTGTTAAACGAGAAGCGCATGCCAACGCTGATATAACGTTTTTGGTTTTTTTGCCAAAGCAAAGTTACATTAAGAGAAACATCCCTATTCTCTGTTCAAAGAAAAATATCCATGTTCTCTAAACATCTCTGAATGAGAATTTAAAAAACATAACAGAAAAAAAAATTCGAGCCCACAAATTATTGGTGGTGTGTGGTGTGTCCTTAAGAAATTTATGTTTTAAACATGTTTTTAAAGAAATAGGACTACCTGATCAAGTTTTCTTTTTGCGATCAGGAAGCTGGTAAAGTACGCAGCATCAAATTGCCACTCAAAGTAAACGTAAACAGAAAAAGGAAGCGAGGAGGAGGCTAAAAAACTTATATGAAAAGCATCATCAGCTCTACTTATTTCAATTTGATCGCAAAACATTAACTAGGGATTACTGGAATAAAGTAAAAACTAGAGTCCCTATAAGTATGGAACCCAAAAATCAACAAGAAACCCCAAAAAAGGGGCTTGAAGATAACGAAAGAAAGACGTGGACATACAAATGAACCTCGGCTAGCTAACTAATGCAGCACTCCAAGCTGAGAAACTCCATTTTGAAATCAGCAAAAACAGAACACAAAGTGCAAATTGAACCGAGGCTCTTAACCCTGTTGCGTGCCGGAGATCTGCTGTTGTTCAAACTGCTCCGCTCTTTCTTTCATCTCCCGAGCCTTTGTAGCCAGTTTGTCCCTTGCATGCTCCAACTGCACCGCACCAGGTGGGTGCCTTCCCGTCACGTACCTACAGGATTTAACGATTTAAAGTTGATTCGTTCAAAACTAAAATTTGAACTCGTTGTTCTAAATAATAAAGTTTTAAAATTATACACTCTCTCCCAATCTCAGTTTATGGGACACGGTGACACCATTTCCTTATTGGTCAGTTTTAAGAACTGAGCATTTCTATGAGTCTGTTCAAAAACTAATGACACAATTTTATATTTAAAAATAATTTAATTTTGAGTTCTCATGTTATGTTGTTATTCTTAATATTCGTAATGAGAAACTTTATACGAATATTAAGAGTCATTAAATACCACAAATTTCAAAAATCCTATCCACACAAATATTATAAATGTTATAGTAATACTCTCTCCGGTACAAGTGAAAATTTTACTTTTGGCACACTCACTAAGAATCATACTTATTTTGGACAAAAATAAAAAAGAAAAATGGTCACACACATTAGGCTACAAATTTAAAAAATCTTTCTTTCTTAAACCGAATTGGAACTGGATGGAGTACTATTTATTGACATTTTAGAGTTTTACCACTTCAACATTTATGGAGCAAGAAAAATTGATTGACAATGTACCTATAGATCCAAGACAAAACGCTTATTGCCGCCACGCCAAAGCCTCCGGAAGCCAAGAAACCAAACATCAAGAAGAAGATGGTAATGGTGGCAGGAACAAGCACTGGACTGAAAATCAGCAGCAAGGGAGTGGCTACAGTCAGTGCAATGATAGTGCCGGCCAAAGTCAAGCCGGAGAGAACCAGAAGAGATCCGCCGGCGGTAACGGCAGTAGCAGCCTTCATCACCTGGTAAGACCTAGGTGCAGGTTGCTCATGATGATGAAGATGATGAGTATGCTGATGGTCATAGTAGTCAGCCATGGTCAACCAATTACTAACTAATTAAACGAATATTGATTGAGATTTTCAAACTGGAGATGAAGTGAATGAGGAGAGTACTATGGGATTGCTGGAGCTTCGGAATTTATATAGACGGGCGAAAGGGAAAGGTTAAGGAAGAAAGGGGGGCACGTATTTGTGGAAGATGGGTGACGTGTTAGAGGGGTGAATATGCAGCAGGTTGCATGCATAGAGGAGTGCCTCGTTATGAAACACGTACATATAGTCAATTGTAGTCTTGCGGATTTGTGACTGTTGTGGACTTGGCTTTAATTTGAATTGGTGTCTACTTTATGTCGAGGGTATCATAGCCTGATTATTGATGGTAATGTTTGCAGTAGCCGTCCCAGCGGGATAGCTCGGCCCAATCGAGTAGCCTTGCCATTCAAATTTTAATCCGGTAAAGGAGTGTAGTTGGACATCTTCCTTATTCAGTTTGGGTACTCCACGCAATGGTGTTTATCCTTAAAAATGGATAATAATTAAATTTATAAATATTTTAAAGAATATGTAATTTTATTTGACATAAAATTAAAAAAATATTTAAATTGATATTAGGAATTGACTGTGAATAAGAATAAAGCATATCAAACGTGATGGATTGACCCTCGAGTTATGTCGCCCTCGAACCAAACAAATATGCTGTTGGAAAATATGAACTGAGCAACAGAATATTTAAGAGAAAAATATTGTATATCGCTTTGAATCGTGTTAATCCGATGTGTTTTACAAATGATTATACCCCCCTTTATATGTAGAGGAGTTCTACTTATGGTACAATTCTAAATACAGTAAAAAATTTCATGATTGGCTAATTAACCGGTCTTGACTTGATACGTGCCGAGATTTCCGTCGCGATCCTCGTCTGATCGCGGATATCTTGGCTTTCCATTATTCCACTCAGCAAGCTTACTGCGATCTCGCTCGATCGGTCTCTGAGTCACAAGCTTGGCAATCTAACCTCGTCATGGTCCGATATGACATGGGGTTGAACCTTGGCCTGCCGCCCCGGTCTAGATTAATCATACAAAAAGGGCAAGCCCGATTTCGATAGATAGTCCCCTCGTTTTGGAGAGTAATGACAAGAAACGATTGAGTCCTCGATCTTCACCTCGGTACATCATGACGTAGGCAGCAGAGGTGACCGAAATGTCTCGTCGGTACAGTTTCCAGACATTTAATGTGCTCCAGTCGACGGTCGGCCACTACCGGCTTTGAACCGTCATTGTGAAATCATAAATACCATCCTTCTTCATTCTTTCAAACTTTACTTTAAAATCTTCTTCACTCTAATCTCCAAATTTCTTTGCCTTCTTCAAAGCTTTGTATTTTGAGATCTTTGAGTTACCTAGCTTGTTCTATCCCAAAATACCAAGTGTTCCTTTTTAATTTCTATTCTTATTTGCCCATAAAAACTACATGGCTAAAACATCAAAAGTTGTTTCGCAAAAAGAAACTGCTTCCTCATCCCGGCCGGTTGGCGAGGAACCAGCGATGGAGCCACGCCCCAAAGAGTTCTTCCCTAGAGGGTGTGTCATCGATTCTGACTTCAAGGTTGAAAAGACCTCCTCGGTTACGGGTCGATGTGAGCCGGTATCCAGGTATATATGCTCGATACCCAATAATTTACATTACTAAAATTCACATGTTTACCGACGCAAATTACCGACGGCCAAGGATTTACCGACGTAAGTCCGTCGGTAAGTGGTTGGTGGGTAAATCCTTCCTCGGTAAAATATACCGACAGAATCCGTCGGTAACTTACCGACGGACCCCATCAGAAAGTCACCGGTACATTTCTGACCAAATAATTTTACTTACCAAAGAATATCCGTCGGTATATTATAAAATAATATAATATTAATAATATCATTACCGACACATATTCGTCGGTAAATTAAAAATAATAATTTAACATTACCGACAGACACCATCGATAAGTTTAGAATTTTAATTTAGTAATATAAAAATTAAAAATATGAATAAATTCATATTTCGTCGGCTATCCGTCAGTATTTTCAACAAAATCTGAAAAGTTGGTTCAAGCCTACCTACGGACTCCCTCGGTAAGTCCCTCGGTAAATCTGGTACATTTTTGGCAGGCAATGCCTATTTTTTGTTGCACCACCTGCCAGCCAGAATATTAGAATACAAACTGAAATGCAACCATAATAAAACTCAACTTCACAACAACAAAATTAAACTATATCAAAACATCCAAATTATCCCATCAAACATCCAAATTATCACTTCAACATCCAAACATCCAAATTATCCCATCAAAATCAAAACTATCCAACCAAAGATCAAAATGGATCATTCAAAGTTAACATCCAACTAAACAACAATCCACCAAACATAAAATCACTCATCTTCGGGTTCCCCCTCATCTTCTTCATCATTTGTATTATTTCCATCACTTTCATCCTCTTCATAAATGTGGCTTTTTGGCGGAGAGCGGGACAGGCCAATTAAGTGATTCACTTGAGCTCTGAGGAGGTCAATGTCATTCCTAAGTGCGTCTCTAATCTTCTCTTAATGCTTTCCTTTTTATCGTTCATCCGCATAGTTCCTAGAAAGTTATTGAATTGTTCGCCGCATATCCTCAAGGTCCTCATTTTGTACGGTGGCAGATGTCCCAATACCTTGTAATCCACAAAAGAGAAGTGAAAAAAATACACGAAGAGTTAGAATTGAATAACACTATTTTAAGGCAATGCAATGACTTTGGACTAAACATTCCCGATTCCTACACTACACAGAAGCATCAAAAACAGAAAACATGAGCATTTTCAACCAAGGAGCATACTACCAGACAAGCATAAAGACCCAAGCTAGTACAAAATGACAAGGTCTAAAGCTAACACTTCACATTCCACTTTCAACTTTAAGTGCAGTATTTGCTTCTTCTATCACTAATATCTTGGAACCAAAATGTTTATGCCTTTTACATACATCATTCATTTAGTTTCGTCCGAATATCATTATCTTGTCTATTGTTTCACTTTGTAAAACAGAGGAGGAAGTAGCAAACATGATTTTTGCTACTTTTTGTAATTATCAATTTAGTCAGAATAAAACTTAATCACCAACTTGCTAAACATGTTAATAATCTTATACTAACAAACAGAAAAAGAAAGCAAGTGAACATACTTTTGCTCGCTTCTCTATTGTAACGTGCCGGTTGGTCGTTTTGAGAGTTAGCGCCCCGATCCCCTAATAACTGCTTTCCCCATTTTTATATCTTCTTATGGGACTTGCCGGAATGATTAGTTGCAAAATTCGTAGAGTTTTTGGACACATAGTCCCTACATATGAGTTTAAGCTTTAGAAATCGGACCGTAGTTGGAACTGTGGGAAGAAGGGTCCGGAATGGGATTCTATCAACTCCCTTAGCTCAGTTGGGTGATTTCAGAGTTTGGAGGGTGTCCAGAATGTGTTTTCGAGGTCTGTAGTGGATTTAGGCTTGAATTGGTGAAAGTTAGAATTTCGGCGATTTCGGTAGATAGGTGAAATTTTTATATCGGACTCAGAATGGAATTTCGAGAGTGGTTGTAGGTCCGTAGTATGATTTATGACCTGTGTGTAAAGTTTGAGATTATTCGGACTAGTTTTAACGTGTTTAGGCATCGGTTGTAGATTTTGGAAAATTCAAAGTTCTTAGGCTTGAGTCCATGAATGATTGGTGATTTTGATTTTATGTGATGTGTTTTGAAGGCTCGACTAAGTTTGGATAAGGTATTAGGACTGGTTGGTAAGTTTGGTTGAGGTCCCGGGGGCCTCGGAGATGTTTTAGATGCTCAACGGGATGGCTTTTCAACTTAAAACCAGCTGAAGCATTGCTGGTGCTGGTGCTTCACACCTGCGGAAGGGGAGCCGCAGGTGAAGAGGGGGCCATCAAAGATGCGGAATTGGCCTACGTCAGTCAGGCTCGTAGGTGCGGCAAGAGTTTCACAGATGCGGTGCCGTAGATGCAGCCCAGTGACCGCAGGTGCGGTTCCAGCCAACTTAATAATTTTTCGCACCTGCGATGTATTTTCCGCAGGTGCGGTCCAATGAGTCGCAGGTGCGGAATTTCGGGGAGTTTATAACTAAATTCGAGGGTTTGAAATACATATTTTCTAAAATGATTTGGAGCTCGGGATTAGGCGATTTTGAGTGGGTTTTGAAGAGAAGATTCATAGGTAACAATTCCTAACCTTATTTTACTTGTATATCATTAATCTATAGCAATTTCTTCAATATAATCAATGAATTTGGGTGAAAAATCATGAAAATTGGAGGAAGGTTCCCCAAGTAGAATTCTGAGAATTTAATGAGATTTTGACGTTGGTTTTCGATGATTCTTGTTCGAATGAGTTCGTGAGTGAATGTGTGTTCTAAATTTTTAACTTTAACTCGTTTCCGAGACGTGGGCCGGGGGACATTTTGGGTAATTTTCCTAATTTCGCGTATTAGCCTTGAACTAATTAGCTAGATCGATTTCTTAAAATGGTAGTTAGATTATGCAATTGAATTGAATATATTTGGGCCATTCGGAGTCTGGTACTCGTGGAAAGAGCATGGTTTTGAGTTGAGTAGAGCAGTCAAGGTAAGTGTCTTGCCTAAATCTGTGTTGGGGACTTCCCCTTAGGTTGTTTTGATACTATTTGTTGTATAGGCACCGCGTACGTGAGGTGACGAGTACGTGCACGACCCATTCTTGCTAAAATTCCATTTTTTCCTTCCATGCCATAAATCATTTCACTCTTATTTTACTGTTTAATGTGCTAATTGTGTAGTTTAGATTAGGAGGGAGCATGCCTACCTGCTTTGCCTGAAATTCCTATTTGATACTATGTGCGCCATGTTTAGTTAGTCCTATCATATGTTTTGCCTGTGACTTTTCTCCTGAACTGTTTAAATAAACCTTATCCTGCATTCATTCGCATTTCATATTTAAATTGGGACTACAGACGTATTCCTGGAGCTTTCCTCATGTACTGCATATTTAAATTGGGAGTACAGACGTATTCCGGGAGCTTTCCCCCCGTACTGCATATTTAAATTGGGACTACGGACGTATTCCGGGAGTTTCCCCCCTATACTGCATATTTAAATTGGGACTACGGACGTATTCAAGGAGCTTTCCGCCTGTACTGCATAATCATTTGGAACTATGGGACGGTATCCCGAGAGATTTCACTCTGTGATATATATTATGTTGAGCCGAGGATTTTCTTACTGTAAACTTATATTGTTTTTATTAAACTGTTTACTGTAGACATTAACTATCTTTTGTACTGTTTTAAACTGACTTATTTAGAAATCCGGTAGAGCCTTAACCTGACCTCGTCAGTACTTGACCTGGGTTAGGCTTGGCACTTACTGGGCACTAAATGTGGTGTACTCGTGCCCTTTCCTGCACATGTTTTCGTGTGCAGATCCAGGTATGAGCTATCAGCTTCGTGGTTAGTTGTTGTTGCTGATTCCGGGAGACTGCAAGGTATTTCTGCCGCGTCCGCAGAATCCTCCGAGTTTCCTTCTATTCTATCTTGTAGAAACGTTCTTATGTACTTTTCCAGTTTTTGTTAGAGCTACGGTAGTGTTAGAATCTTGTGACTGTTTGTGATATTCCGGTTTTGGGAAGTTACATTTTGTACGTGCCAAGTGGCGATGTTTCATTATTAGATTTACTTTATTCTGTCTTTATTTTGTTGTTTCTATTTAATACCTTTTTTGCAATTAGGCTTACCTAGTCGTAGAGACTAGGTGTCGTCACAATGCCTTTCGGAGGGTAAATCGGGTCGTGACAAGTTGGTATCAGAGCGTCTAGGTTCATAGGAGTCACAAGTCACAAGCCAGTTTATTAGGGTCTTGCGGATTGGTACGAAGACGTCTGTATCTATCTTCGGGAGGCTATGTAACTGTTAAGAACAATCATATTTCTTTGATTTCCTTGTCGTGCGAGTTATTGACATCAAAAATTCTAAAATTCTATTCTATTCTTTCCCACAAATGGTGAGGACCCGTACTGGGAGGACCGATGACCAGGAACCCGAGCCCCCTGCCAGGGTCGCTAGAGGCCGGGGTCGGGGTAGAGGACGACCATATAGTGTAGCCCGAGCACCGGCGAGAGAAGCGACAGAGGAGCCTACAGCAACTCCAGCTGGAGAGCCGGCACATGAGGTCCCTATTGCTGATCCAGCCTTACTGGAGACTTTAGCTCAGTTCATGAGCATGTTCAACACTCTAGCTCAGGCTGGACTACTTCCGATAGCTCCCACTATATCTCAGACCAGGGGAGGGGCACAGGCTCCCCCAACCCGCACTCCTGAGTAGAAGGGCTAGGTTAATCAGGCCCCGGAGTATATTCCTATGCCCCTAGTGGCTCCGGTACAACATGGGACCAGGATAGCTTCTTCTGAGGAAGAGCAGTTCATACTTGAGAGGTACAAGAAGTACCACCCATCTATTTTCAGTGGACTAGATTCAGATGATGCCTTGGGATTTCTTGAAGAGTATCATCGTATTCAGTGCACTATGGGAATTGTGGAGACCAATGGAGTTTCTTTCACCGATTTCCAGCTGAGGGGAGAGGCATATCAGTGGTGGCGGGCCTATGAGCTGAGTAGTCCGGACGAGGCAGCCTCACTCACTTGGACTCAGTTTTCAGAGATGTTTCTGCGAGAGTATGTCCCTCAGAGCCTCAGGGATACTTGGCGCGCGAAGTTCAAGCAGTTGCGCCAGGGTACTAGGACTGTGTCGAAGTATGTAGTCCGTTTCGGTGAGTTAGCTCGACATCCACCATCCTTGGATGCCACAGTCAGAGAGCGGGTTTGCCGCTTCATTGAGGGACTTCACCCTAGTATTCAGACCAGTATGGCCAGAGAGTTTGAGTTGGATATCACTTATCAGCAGGAAGTGAGTATTTCCAGGATAGTAGAGGGTAGTTTGCCCGAGACCGAGAGGAGAGAGAGGCCAAGAGGTCTCGAGAGACTGGCCATTTTTTTGGAGCTCGTGCACCAGCAACACGCTATGGTAGGGGCTTTCTGGGTCGCCCTGTTCATTCATCCCTTCCAGCATCCAGCAATATTCTAGCTCCTCCTAGACCTTAGGAGTTCTATTATGCACCGCTAGTATCCAGTGTGCCTCCAGTTCGAGGTGTTATTTCCGGCCAGCCCAGCAGGCCAGCTCCTATTCAGTCTCAGCCGTAGCGTCCTTTGATGGATTTTTTTGAGCGTGGTGACACTCATCACGTGATTAGAGATTGCCCCAGGGACAGGAGGGGTTCACCTCAATAGTATTATCATCCTCCACGTGCTCCGTTGGGTCCTCCGGCTATTCTTCCAGCCCCAGCTGCCACTCCACCTCATCAGCCAGCTCGAGGTGGAGGTCGAGGAGGTAGAGGTCGCCCTAGAGGGGGAGGCCAGGCCAGATACTATGCTCTTCTAGCTCGTTCCGAGGCTGTTGATTGAGACTCAGTCATCACAGGTGTTGTCCCTGTATGTCATAAGGATGCATCAATATTATTTGATCCTGGCTCTACTATTCATATGTGTCCTCTTATTTTGCTCCACATTTGATATCTCGGGATTATTTGAGTTCCCCTGTTTATGTATATACTCCTGTGGGAGACTCTCTAGTTGTGGACCGCGTATATCGGTCAAGTTTTATTTCTCTTAGTGGTTTTTAGACGAAGGCGATTTGTTATTATTCAACATGGTAGATTTCGATGTTATCTCGGGCATGGACTGGTTGTCACCCCATTATGATATTCTTAATTGTCATGATAAGATCGTGACGCTGGCTATGCTAGGCTTGCCGAGATTTGAGTGGAGAGGTACCTTAGAGTATACTCCCCGCAGGGTCATTTCATTTATTAAGGCTCAGCGGATGGTTGAGAAGGGGTGTGATGCGTATTTGGCCTATGTGAGAGATGTCAGTGTTAATACCCCTCCAGTTGTGTCAGTCCCGGTAGTGAGGGACTTTCCTAATGTATTCCCAGCTGATCTTCCGTGTATGCCGCCCGACAGAGATATTGATTTCGGCATTGATGTGTTGCCAGGCACTCACCCCATTTCTATCCCTCCTTACCATATGGCTCCTCCTGAGTTGAAGGAGTTGAAAGAGCAGTTACAGGAGTTGCTTGATAAGGGTTTCATCAGACCTAGTGTATCACCTTGGGGTGCTCCAATGCTATTTGTGAAGAAAAAAGATGGCTCTATGCATATGTGTATTGATTATCGGCACCTGAACAAGGTTACAGTGAAGAACATGTATCCTTTGCCCCACATTGATGATTTATTTGACCAACTACAAGGTTCCAGAGTATTCTCCAAGATCGACTTGTAATCTGGCTATCATCAGCTGAAGATTCAGGAGTCAGACATTCCGAAGACTGCCTTCAGAACCAGATATGGCCACTATGAGTTTCTTGTTATGTCATTTGGGCTGACCAATGACCTAGAAGCTTTTATGCATTTGATGCACAGTGTATTCCTGTCCTATCTTGATTCCTTCGTCATTGTGTTTATTGACGACATTCTGGTGTATTACCGATCACGGGAAGATTATGAGCAGCACTTGAGGACTGTGCTTCAGACTTTGAGGGAGAAGAGATTGTATGAAAAATTCTCCAAGGGTGAGTTATGGCTTTATTCAGTGGAATTATTGGGCCACATAGTGTCTTGTGATGGGATCAAAGTAGATCCGAAGAAAGTGGAGGCGGTGCAGAGTTGGCCTAGACCGTCATCAGCTACGGAGATCCGCAGTTTCCTTGGTTTGGCAGGGTACTACTGTCGCTTTGTAGAGGGGTTTTCATCTATTGCAGTACCTATGACCAGACTAACCCATACGGGTGCTCCGTTCAGGTGGACCGAGGAGAGCTTTCAGAAGCTCAAGACAGCTTTGACTTCGGCCCCAGTATTAGTGTTGCCTACAGGTTCAGGGTCCTACACTGTCTATTGTGATGCCTCGAGGATTGACCTTGGAGCAATATTGATGCATGAAGGTAGGGTGATTGCCTACGCTTACGGGCAGTTAAAGGTGCATGAGAAGAATTATCCGGTTTATGACCTCGAGTTAGAAGCTATTGTTCACGCCATGAAGATCTGGCGTCATTATTTGTACGGTGTTCCATGTGAGATTTTTACGGATCACCGACGTTTGCAGCACTTGTTCAGGCAGAAGGACCTCAATTTGCGCCAGCGGAGATGGTTGGAGTTACTAAAGGACTATGACATCACTATATTATACCACCCGGGGAAGGCCAATGTGGTGGCCGACGCCTTGAGTCGTCGGGCGGAGAGTTTGGGGAGTTCGGCATATCTTATGGAAATTGAGAGGCCCTTAGCTTTGGATGTTCAGTCCTTATCCAGTCAGTTTATGAGATTGAATCTTTCAGAGCCTTGCCGTGTTTTAGCTTGTGTGGTGGCTCGGTCTTCTATTTATGACCGCATTCGAGGGCGCCAGTATGATGATCCCCACCTTCTGGTTCTCCAGGATAGGGTTTAGTGAGGTGACGCCAGGGATGTGACTATAGGAGATGATATTGTGATAAGGATGTAGGGTCGGATCTGTGTGCCCAATGTGGATGGGCTTCGGGAGTTGATTCTTGAGGAGGCCCATAGCTCACATTATTCTATTCATCCGGGTACCGCAAAGATGTACCAGGACCTGAGACAACACTATTGGTGGAGAAGGATGAAAAATGATATAGCGGCGTTTGTGGCCAAGTGTCTCAACTGTCAGCAAGTCAAATATGAGCATCAGAGCCAGGAGGGTTACTTCAGCAGATTGAGCTTCCAGAGTGGAAGTGGGAGCGGATCACCATGGAATTTGTGGTTGGACTTCCTCGGACTTTGAAAAATTTTGATGCTATTTGGGTGATTGTGGATCGGCTGACCAAGTCAGCCATTTCATTCCAGTGTTGACTACATACTCCTCCGAGAGGTTGGCAGAGATTTATATTAGGGGGATTGTTCGCCTCCACGATATTCCAATAACTATCATTTCAGACAGAGGTACACAGTTCACTTCACGGTTCTGGTGGAGAGCCGTTCAGCAGGATCTAGGCACAAGGGTAGAGTTGAGTACAACCTTTGACCCTCAGACAGACGGGCAGTCCGAGCGCACGATTAAGATTCTTGAGGATATGCTTCGTGCCTGTGTGATGTATTTTGGAGGGTCATGGGACCGATACTTGCCACTTGTAGAGTTTTCTTATAACAACAACTACCCGTCTAGCATTTAGATGGCGCCATATGAGGCTTTTGTATGACAGACGGTGCCGGTCCCCAGTGGGATGGTTTGAGCTGGGCGAGGCCCGATTATTGGGTACAGATTTGGTCCGGGATGCCCTGGATAAGGTGAAGGTGATTCAGGAGAGACTTCACACGGCTCAGTCCAGGAAGAAGAGTTATACGGACCGAAAGGTTCGTGATTTGGGATTTATGGCTGGTGATCGGGTTTAGCTTCGGGTATCGCCTATGAAGGGCGTCATGAGGTTCAGGAAGAAGGGTAAGCTGAGTCTGAGATTCATTGGTCCCTTTGAGGTATTGCGGCGTGTTGGGGAGGTTGCTTTGAGCTAGCCTTACCTCCCAACCTAGCAGGAGATCATCCGGTATTCCACGTCTCTATGCTCTGGAAGTATCACGGTGACCCGACTCATGTTTTGGGTTTCAGTTCAGTCCAGTTGGACAAGGATCTATCATATGTTGAGGAGACATTAGCTATATTGGATAGACAGGTCAGAAAGCTCACGTCAAAGAATATTGCATCAGTCAAGGTTCAGTTGAGGGGTCAGCCAGTCGAGGAGGCGACTTGGGAGACCGAGCAGGATATGCGCAGTCAGTACCCTCATCTTTTCACAGCTTCAGGTATGTCTCTATACTCGTTCGAGGATGAACAATTTTCTTAAGAGTGGGAGAATTCAACGATCCGGTCAGTCGTTTTGAGAGTTAGCGCCCCGATCCCCTAATAACTTCTTTCTCCACTTTTATATCCACTTATGGGACTTGTCAGAATGATTAGTTGCTAAATTCGGAGATTTTTTGGACATATAGTCCCTACATATAAGTTTAAGCTTTAGAAATCGGACAGTAGTTGGAACTGTGGGAAGACGGGTCTGGAATGGGATTTCGTTGACTTCGTTAGCTCCGTTGGGTGATTTCGGAGTTAGGAGCGTGTCCGGAATGTGTTTTCGAGGTATGTAGTGGATTTAGCTTGAATTGGCGAAAGTTAAAATTTTGACGATTTCGGTCGATAGGTAAAATTTTTATATCGGGCTCGGAATGGAATTCTGAGAGTGGCTGTAGGTCGGTAATGTCATTTATGAAATGTGTGTAAAATTTGAGGTCATTCGGACTAGTTTTGATGTGTTTCGGCGTCGGTTGTAGATTTTCAAAAATTCATAAGTTCTTAGGCCTGAATCCATGCATGATTGGTGATTTTGATGTTAGGTTATGTGTTTTGAAGGATTGACTAAGTTTGAATAAGGTATTAGGACTTGTTGGTAAGTTTGGTTGAGGACTCGGGGGCCTCAGAGATGTTCCAGATGCTCAACGAGATGGCTTTTGAACTTAAAACCAACTAAAGCATTGTTGGTGCTGGTGTTTCGCACCTGCGGAAGGAGAGCCGCAGGTGCGGACTCGCAGGTGTGGAGGGGGCCATCACAGATGCGGAGTTGGCCTGGTTCAGCCAGGCTCGCAGGTACGACAAGAGTTCCGCAGATGCGGCCCAGTGACCGCAGGTGCTGTTCAGCCCACTTAATAATTTTTTGTACCTGCAATGTATTTTCCGCAGGTGCAGTCCAATGAGTCGCAAGTGCGGAATTTCTGGGCAATTTATACCAAAATCCGAGGGTTTTAAATTCATATTTTCTAAAATGATTTGGAGCTCGGGATTAGGCGATTTTGAGTGGGTGTTGAAGAGAAGACTAATAGGTAACACTTTGTAACCTTATTTCACTTGTATATCATTAATCTATAGCAATTTCTTCAATATAATCAATGAATTTGGGTGAAAAATCATGAAAATGGGAGGAAGGTTCCCCAAGTAGAAATTCAAGAATTTAATCAGATTTTGACGTCGGTTTTTGATGATTCTTGTTCGAGTGAGTTCGTGAGTGAATGTGTGTTCTAAATTTTTCACTTTAACTCGTTTCCGAGACGTGGACCCGGGGGAGTTTTTGGGAAATTTTCCTAATTTCGCATATTAGCCTTGAACTAATTAGCTAGATCGATTTCTTACAATGATAGTTACATTATGCAATTGAATTGAATAGATTTGGGCCATTCGGATTCTGGTACTCGTGGAAAGAGCATGGTTTTGAGTTGAGTAGAGCAGTCAAGGTAAGTTTCTTGCCTTACTCTGTGTTGGGGACTTCCCCTTAGGTTTCTTTGATACTATTTGTTGCATAGGCGCTGCATACGTAAGGTGACGAGTATGTGCACGACCTTTTGTTGCTAAAATTCCATTTTTTCCTTCCATGCGATAAATCATTTCACTCTTATTTTACTGTTTAGTGTGATAATTGTGTAGTTTTCATTAGGAAGGAGCATGCCTACCTGCTTTGCCTGAAATTCCTATTTGATACTATGTGCGCCATGTTTAGTTAGTCCTATCCTATGTTTTTCCTGTGACTTTTCTCCTGAACTGTTTAAATAAACCTTATCCGGCATTCATTCGCATTTCATATTTAAATTGGGACTACGGACGTATTCCGGGAGCTTTACCTCATGTACTGCATATTTAAATTGGGAGTACAAACGTATTCCGGGAGCTTCCCCCCTGTACTGCATATTTAAATTGGGATTACGGACATATTCCTGGAGCTTTTCCCCTGTACTGCATATTTAAATTGGGACTACGGACGTATTCAATGAGCTTCCTCCTGTACTGCATAATCATTTGGAACTACGGGACGGTATCCCGTGAGATTTCACTCTGTGATATATATTATGTTGAGCCGAGGATTTTCTTAAACTGTTTACTGTAGACATTACCTATCGTTTGTACTGTTTTAAAATGACTTATTTGGAATAGTTCCTTAACCTGACCTCGCCACTACTTGGCTGGGGTAAGGGTTGGCACTTACTGGGTACCAAATATGGTGTACTCATGCCCTTTCCTGCACACGTTTTCGTGTGCAGATCCAGGTACGAGCTATCAGCCTGGTGGTTAGTTGCTGCTGATTCCGGAAGACTGCAAGGTATTTCTGCCGCGTCTGCAGAATCCTCCGAGTCTCATTCTATTCTATCTTGTAGAAACGTTATTATGTACTTTTCTAGTTTTTGTTAGAGCTACAGTAGTGTTAGAAGATTGTGACTGTTTGTGATATTCCGGGTTTTGGAAAGTTATATTTTGTACGTGCCAAGTGGTGATGTTTCATTAGTAGATTTACTTTATTCCGTCTTTATTTTGTTGTTTCTATTTAATACCTTTTTCGCAATTAGGCTTACCTAGTCGTTGAGATTAGGTGTCGTAACGATGCCTTCGGAGGGTAGATCAGGTCGTGACATCTATACCAACGACGGAAGTTTAAAGTTAACCAATCAATTGAAATAATGTAAAATTAGAGCCCTAGTCCAAAAAACCAAACGGGAAGATCGGGCAATATTGGCTAAGATAGGATCCAATTACCTTGCTAAAAACAAGCAGAAAAATGAAACTACATGTTTGCACAACCAAAAGAATAAACTTGAGGATGGAATAATAAAATAAAGTCCATCAAGGTTTAAGATTCATCTTCACCAGACCCTTCTCTTTCCTTTCCTCTTATCCTAAACCTCCCTTCCCCTTCGCATTACTATGAGAATTTGTGAACTCAAACCAGCCCCAAAAACGACCTCAATGGACGACGATGGAAGAAAACTTATCGGCGATGGAGAGGAGTGTGAGTGCCGACAATGGCCGCCTATTGCCGCCGCCGCCGACAACGACCACTTGTATTGAGTGCCGAAGATGCCGGTGAAGCGGGGATTTTCCTTAGAAGCAGTGAGGCGTTTGGTTTAATTTGCCCTAGAAGACGCGGGTTCTTATGCTTAAGTGAGTGCTTATTTGTTAACCAAATTAATTTATGTTTAATATTGGTTAAGTAATTAGCAAACATGTAATTATATAAACCAAAATTATGACCCATAATTTTGGATTAATTATCAATTTATAAGCTAATTAATTATCAATACACCTCTACGTAATGTAATTATCAATTTACAATGTAATTGAACCTAAGATTACTTAAGGATACTAGCTAATTAATTATTAATATTAATTAACGATACAACTTATATATTTCTACTTACTTTAGTTATCAATTTAAGATAATTAAATATCACTAAGATTTTTTACGTATACCATTAATAAACTTCTACTTAGTGTGTAATTAATAATGTATAGGCTAGTGAATCACTAACATTACTTAACGATATATCTTTTGTGCGTACACTTCTACTTAGTATAATTATCAATATCTATAAGCTAAATGTAACTATTACATTTCTATACTTAATGTAATTACCAATGGATTGCCTAATAAATTATTAATATTAATTAACGATATTGCTAATATAGTTTTATTTACTTTAGACAATATTTGTCAGTATACCATTAATAACTTCTAGATAGTGTGTAATTATCAATGTATAGGCTAGTGCATCACTAACATTATTTAAGGATATATCATTAGTGCATACACTTCTACTTAGTGTAATTATCAATATCTATATGCTAATTGTAACTATTACACTTCTATACTTAATATAATTACCAATGAATTGCCTAATAAATTATTAATATTAATTAACAATATTGCTAATATAGTTGTATTTACTTTAGTTGTCAATATATAGGCTAATCAATTATTAACATTACTTAACCATACCACTAATAAACCTATACTTACTTTAATTATCAATTTAGAGATAAACAATCACTAACATTTCTCACAAATAGCATTAATACACTTCTATTTAGTGTATAATTATCAATGTATATGCTAATTAATCACTAACATTACTTATATAAGGATGCCACTAGTTCACTAATACTTAGAGCTATTATCAATGTATACATGCTAATATATCAATCACCGACATTACTTACAAATATATTATTAATACACTTATACTTCTTGTTATTATTAATCTACAAGCTAAATACAACTAATACACATTCACTTATTATATTATCAATGTGTATGACAATCAATTATTAATGTTACTTAAGTACACCGTTAATACACTTCTACTTACAGTAATTATCAATTTATAAGATAAACCATCACTAATATTTCTTACAAAAAATGACTAATACACTTCTTCTTAGTGTGTAACTATTAATGTATAAGTTAATCAATGTAGTTAAGTATACTACAAATTCACTTTTACTTGGGCTAATCAATCAATAATATTACTTAAGAATATCACTAATACGTATCTACTTTTTGTAATTATCAATTTAAAACCAAATTAATCGCTAACATTTCTTACTGATATTGTTAAAACATTTCTGCTTAGTGTAATTCTCAGGTATAAGCTAATCAATTAGTAATAGTTCTTAAGACTATTACTGATAAACTTTTACTTAATAAGTGTAATAACTAATAGATAGGCTAATCAATCATTATTATTACCTAAGCATACCACTAATATGCATATGGTTTATGTAATTATAAATTTATAAGCTAATCAATCGTTAATATTTTATTACTAATACACTTCTACTTAGTATAATTCTTAACGCATAAGCTAATGAATCAGTAAAAGTTTTTAAACCTATATTAATACATACTTAATTAGTATAATTATCAATGTATAGGCTAATGAATCACTAGCGTTACTTCAGGATACCACTAATACTACTTAATGATACCACTAATAAACCTCCACTTACTTTAACTATCAAACTGAAGATAAACAATTACAAATATTTCTCACAATTATCATTAATACACTTCCATTTTGTGTATAATTATCAATGTATCGGCTAATCAATTACTAACGTTACTTATGTAAGGATATCACTACTTCACCAATTAATGTTATCATCAATGTATACAAGCTAATCAATCATCAACATTACTTACATATATATTATTAATACAATTATACTTCGTATAATTTTCAATCTACTATCTAAATACAATTAATACACTTTGATTAGTATATTATCAATGTGTATGATAATCAATTGTTAACGTTACTTAAGGACACCATAAATACACTTCTACTTACAGTAATTATCAATTTATATGATAAATCATCACTAATATTTCTTACGGAAACAACTAATACACTTCTTAGTGTGTAATTATTAATGTAAAGGTTAATTTATGTAGTTAAGCATACTACAAATTCACTTTTACTTTGTGTAATTATAAATTACTAAGCTAATTACCACTAATATATTTTTAAGTAGTGTATTACCTCCACTTAGTGTAAATTTCAATAAATAGGCTAATTTAAATTATCGACGGAAGTCTGTCGGTACTGTAAGAACAAAATTCAAAATATTATGTAAAGGCAGTAGGATTGACTACGTCGATAAATTTATTTTCTTTTTCATTTATTATTTTTAAAAGTACCGAGAGACACCGTCGGTACCTAAAAAAATAATTCAAAAATATAAATACAAAATGCTTCGAGGGAGTCTGTCGGTAACTTAATTTTCTTTTTCATTTATTATTTTTAAAAGTACCGAGAGACACCGTCGGTACCTAAAACAAATAATTCAAAAATATAAATACAAAATGTTCCGAGGGAGTCCGTCGGTAAATTACCGACGGAGTGCATTGGTACAACCATTTAAATTTTGACCGGTCAAAATATCATAATTTTTATTTTTCTTAAATTAAAAATTAAAAAGTTTAAAAGTACCGAGAGATTCCGTCGGACCCGAAAGCCTTCGTTAATCCCACCTGGATGTGCGTGCGCAGCCCGGGCGCATAGCCGGGAAGCCTTTATGTGGAAATGTGTTAAACAATTGAATTTATGATAATTAATTGAATAAAGTTGACTCTGGTCAACATTTTCGGTAAACGGACCCGGACCCTTGATTTGATGGTCTCGGAGGGTCCGTAAGACAATATGGGACCTGGGCGTATACCCGGAAATCGAGGTCCCAAGTCCGATAAATGAATTTTTAAAGGAAATTATTTTCTGAAAATAATAAAGACTTTTGAAAATGAACTTTAATGTGAAATATGTGTTACTGAGCCGAATTATGGTCCCGGAGCCCGGAACAAGTTCAATATGTGTTATGTGAGTTATCGGTAAAATTTGGTAAGAAACAGACTTGGTTTAACGTGTTTCGGATAAAAAATTGGAAAATTTGATAGTTTATGAAGTTTGAGAAAATTCTAGGGATTTTTGAGTTTAATTCATTATTTTGTATGTTATTTTAGTCGTTTAATTACTCAAATCAGTTTGTAGGATGATTTTGAAGGCGTGTGTATATTTGGTTTTGAGCCCCGAGGGCTCGGGTAAGTTCCGGGTAGGCGTCGGGGTGATTTAGGCTTAGCGAATCTGGTGTTTGGCTGATGAATCTGGTGTCCAAGTCTGTTGGTCTTTGCAATCGCGATGAGTAAGTCTGGGAGGGGGGTAAATTTCCCTACGCAAACGCAGTGCCTGGGTTGCGATCATGGAGCCTGGGGGCAGTGCTCTACGCGATCGCGAAGGACCACACGCGAACACGTAGAGCAAATGTGGGCTGGGGGGCTGGGTGCTATTTTCCCTACTGCGAACGTGACCCCCGTGTCGCGATCGCGATAGGCTGTATTAGTATTCTCTGCGATCACAATCCCTTCTTCGCGATCGCGATGGTTTAGGTCCAGTACTCTGCGCGATCGCAGGAGACCTGTCGCGATCGCGTAATTCATTTTTGCCCAGCTATTTAAAATGTCCAAAACAAACGGCCATTGGGCGATTCCTAGGAGACCATTCCACCATAGCTTCATAGGTAAGTGTTCTTAACTCTAATTTCTTCCATTTTCCTTCATCAATCACTAGATTCTAGATCTAATAACATGAAATCAAAGGTAGAAATTGGAGGTTTTAGGTAGAGTTAGGGCTTTTGAAAATTTTGGGAATTCAACCTCATTTTGGGGTCAGATTTCAAAACAAATTGTATATTCGGGTTCGTGGGGTAATGGGTGATCGGGTTTTGGTAACCTCGAGTTTGGATCAAGCGGGCCCGGGGTTGAATTTTTGTATTTTTGGTAGAATTATGGGAAATGCATAATTAGGCTTTGGGATTGAGTTATTGAATAATTATTGATGTTATTAAGTCAATTATGTCTAGATATTATCATTTCAGAATCGGATTCAAGAGCAAAGGCCGTGATTGAGGCTTGGCTTGCATTCTTGGAGCCGAGGTAAGTTTTTAGCCTAACCTTATCTTGAGGGAATAGGTATAGAGTCTTATTTGCTATGTGTAATTCATGTCCAAAGTATAGGTGAGGTGACAAGTACCTATATGTTGTGGTCAAGCATGCCCGTGAGTCGAATTTTGATGAGTTATTTAATGTTCTTTGATGTTCCCCGTGTTGTGAATTATTGGGAACCTTGGAAGTGGTACCTTGAGGTTACTTCATGACGCAGAAAGTTATTGATTATGTGTTCGGTCGAGGATTTTACTGTTGACATTATACTTCTGAGTGAGATTGGTTACAGCTAAGTCCCTTGCCGGGACAATAGAATTTTGTTGATTATTTCTGTACATTTGAAATGTCGTATTGTTAAACTTTCATATCAATTGTTGTTTTTATACTCATCATGCACGAGGGAACATTCCGTGCCGAGTGATTATTATTTATGCTCGAAGGAACATTCCGTGCCGATGATTATTATTTATGCACGAGGGAACATTTCGTGCCGATGATTATTATTTATGCATGAGGGGACATTCCGTGCCGGTTGATTATTATTTATGCACGACGGGAAATTCCGTGCCGAGTCATTATTATTTATGCACGAGGGGGCATTCCGTGCCGTGTGATTTTGAGGCTATGCACGAGGGTTCATGCCGTGCCTTCTCCTGTCTATCTTACTTGTTTCGGGTTTTTATTTCCTGTTTTACTTCTACTTTTCTGTCAGTACTTGATTCTACTGTTTTAGCAAGTCTTTCCCCTCTTATCCCCAACATGTTCTTCCCCATAATTGTATTCTTGTTTATTTTTTGCTATACTATTGAAATGCACAGGTACAATTTGTTGTCGTGTCCTAGCCTTGTCATTACTTCGCCGAGGTTAGGATCGGCACTTGCTCGGTACATGGGGTCGGTTGTACTTATGCTACACCTGCACTTCTTTATGTTTTACAGATTACGTAGCCAGACCCAGTGGACATCGTTAGGGGGAGGGTCCTTCACTCCATTCCAGACGACACAGAGGTAGTTCCGCAGGCGTTCGTGAATCTCGGCGTCACAATCTATCTTTCATTCTGTCATCTATGTGTTTCCATACAGATATATCATTTTATTTCAAACTGT